>JAJHZJ010000654.1:3440000-3691811 GCA_023548195.1 Bettongia penicillata ogilbyi
CTCTTGAATATATATAAAATATACAAAAAGACCTGCTTTACTTGTAATTTATGCATATGTTACTTATATGTCATATATAGCCTTATGTAAATGTAGAAAATATAAGAATGAAGTGAATTGATTTGAGGAAGGCAGTGAAGAAAAAACACTGGATTAAGAATGAGAAGACCCAGGTTCTAGTCCTGATCTTATTAAAAACTACTTATCAGCCACGTGAAACTTGGGCAGACTGTATTATCTTTGAGTATCAGTTTTATCTATGAAGAAAATGGACTCGGCAATCTCCAACGTCCATTCTCACACTAAACTTTTAATAGTTCTGGTAGAAATGAAAGTAGGGTCTAAGGGCTATTCAGAGCTTCTTCCATTAGTGTTCGGATGAAATCTGAATTTGTCACATGATACGTTATGAATACGTAAAGAAAATTTTCAATTAAAGAAACTTGAATCCCAACTACTAAAAATATCAGGTTTTGTGTTTATGTAGTATTATTTTAGAGGAAGGAAACAAGTAGTTACTAAGATACTTCTACAGGAATTGTGCCAGGCTTTTTACAAATATTATCTCATTTGATCCTCACAGCAATGCTGTGAGTGAGGTACTATTATTTATACCCATTTTACAGTTGGAGAAACAGACTGAAACAGGTTAAGTGGCTCCCCAGGTTTACACAGCTAGTTTGAGGTCAAATTCAAACTCAGTTCTCCTAGACACCAGGCTCTAAGCAGTATCTAGAAAACTGCCTAATAGTTCAATTAACTTTCGAGTAATCTTAATCAAGGTAAATGAATAAACCTGACAGTTGAAAGTGCCATAACCAGAGACATAAAATGACACTTTAAAACTTAAAGAATCAGTAGAAGCTACGTATTAAATTAACACAGTGATTCTTTGGTTTTTGGATATTTTTTTCTTGCAGTCTAGATGGTAAAAGAAAATGTTCTATCCATCCCTCTCCCCTTTTTGTCCTTGATATATTAATATGAATCCTTGTTATGTTTCAAGATGTATTGCGTTCTGTCTCTTATTTCTTTACCGTCTCCCACCCTCAGCCCCCATTTATAAGGTCATGCCCTTTTAAATAGGGACCTCTTTGTTCCTCTGTATATGCTTCCACTCATACAGCCCATCTGGAATGTGCTCCACTACTTCAGATTCTATACTTCATTTAAGATGTGGTTAAGGCTCATCCCTCCAAGAAAACTTACTTAATTCTACCACAAGGGAGTCTTTCTTTTGAATTTCCAGCTCTATACCTGTAGTATTATGAATCTGTTTCTTGCCTCATAATAATTGTTATTCAGTTGTTTCCTCAGCTAGGTTGTAAACTTTTTGAGGGAGGTCAAGGATCTTCCTTCTAGGAAAATGTTATCTAGAGTGCAGTGTTTCCTAATAAAAAATATACTGTAACTGTTGGTACTTTTGTCAAATAGGACTGGACTTAAGGGGGAAAGTGGGTTGGATATTTGGAGTTTCAGAACCACATGGAAACTGGGTGAAAGAATAGTTCAAGTTTATAGCAGTTTATCAACAGAGAGAAATTGCTATAGTGTATTTGCATAGGATTTCTCCTTCCTGCATACCCTTAGCAACTCTTAGGACTTATTCTTGTCTTAATTCTTCTAGATCAGAATAGAGAGGCAGAGTGGAGGGAGTTTTTATCCATTCTTGAGTTAAACCACCCAGGTTCAGAAGGTTCAGAAACTTCTCACAAATACTGACTGGGCCTTTCGCAAGTCCTTCAGTTTCCCAGTGCTCCAGGCAGTGTTTTATGTAAGATTAGAAGTTGCAGAATAGTTAGACATCTGCAGAAGTTCCCTACAGTCACAAAACCAAAGGCTATCTGTCTCAGGACCAAAAATCTCCTCAAATCTTACTCAGAGCTCCAGGTTTTTGTCTGTAAAATGGTGTTAATATACCACTTAGAGGGATTTTGTGAGGAAAACTGTACACTTTATTATACAAATAGAACTCTTATCATTATCATCTCATAGGATCATCGGTTTGGAATTGGAAAGTACTTGAGATGTGAGACTGAGAGCTTAGGGTGATTGGGCAAAGATTTGACCAAAACTCTTTTGCAGATGCAAATGTATATTATTTCCTTAAATAGGGAGAAAGTAAAAAAAATGCAAAAGGTCTAAATATCGAATGTATTTTTTGGACTTTTTGGCATCTATTTTTACACTCTTTCCATTTTGATTGTAGACTTTTCCTTATCAAGGTAAGGACAAGACCCTGTTTACTGTTGATTTTGACTCTTCCATAGCATAGTGACTCATACTGTGGGCACTTGGTACTCTCTGACCATTCTCTCCCCTCCCCTTTTTCTCTTTGCTTTATGAACTCCATGATCTGTTATTTAATACTTTTCATAACTGTAGCTTGTTCTTTTTCTCTTCTTCTTGCCTTGCTCTACAGCTTAATGTTCTGACCTCATCTCTGGGATCCAGCTATACTGACCTACTGACAGTTCCTCACATTTCATCTTCGTTGGCTTTGTAGCAGTCAGCTGTCACCTTGCACCTCACTTCCTTTTGTGTTCCCTGGCTTCCTTCAAGACAGTTCAAATATTCCCTTCTGCCTTTTCGGCAGCTAATGACTTCCCCTTTTAGATTACCTTGATCTCCCTACTTTCTCCAGATCTTATATGTCCCTAGTTACTGACTTATTTCTCCCATTAGAATGTAAGCTTCTTGTAAGCAGACTTTTTTTAAATTTTTCTATCTCTGCATCCTCAAGTGCTTAGCCCTTTGCCTTTCATGTTGACTTGATAGTGTTAGCTTCCTGGGATAGTTAGGCAAGTATGCTGGTAATTGTGTCACATTATCAATTGGTTATATTGAGTTTAGATATTGTTAGACATTATTTTGAAAGTGTTCTACAAATAAAGTTATTATGAAGCAATAAATGTGAAGCACTTTGCAAACTTTTAAGCACTCCATGCAAACTGGCTTTTATTAATAAGCATAAATAAAATACTTAGGTACTTGGTATTTTCAGTAGAATTATTTCTTTTTCACATAGAACATATTAAATATTTTGAAAATAATTTTTAAATGTTCATGTTTTGTTTATGTGGCACCCTTTGTCTTTATAGAGCATAGAGAATGCCGGACTTCTTGGAATCAGGAAGACCTAAGTTCAAGTACAGCTTTGGATAACTTAATAGTTATGGAACCCTGGACAACTATGGATTCTGTCTCACTTTCCCCATCTGTAAAATGGAGATGATGATAACACCTACCTCTAGGGATGTTAGAATCAAATGATTGTAAAGTGCTTTTGCAAGCCTTAAAAGTGCTGTATAAATGTTAGCTATCCCTCTCCCTGCCCTCCCTAGTAGACCATTTTTGGTAATGACAGAATGAAAGGGGGAGGAGGGAAAGCAGTTCAGCAAAACCAGTCAGTTTATCAGCCACAGATGACAGAATGTGCAGTATTCCATACTCAGTGTCCCTTCACTCGTAAAGTGGTTAGGGAGGTGCATTTTCCTAGCTCTCTTCTTGGGCCCAGATTGGTCACTATAACTAGACAGTGCTCACTCTTATACTTTCCTTTTACGTTGTGTGTCTTGTCTGCATTATTTTCCTAACCCTGTGTTATAATACTTCTCTCAATTCATATTTATTGGTTTTTTTTATAGGATAAGGATTGGTGAGCTTTAAAACTTGAAGTGGGTCTGATTTGATTGTGCTTTCTATGACATTAAATCAACTAGGCTGGATAAAAGAAAGAAAAACTTACCTGCTGGACTCACATATTTTAAGTTTGGACCTTGGGGTTTGAATATTTTTTTGAAGTACTGGAATAATCAGGGCTGTGTTACTTTATTGTTGTTGTTTTTTGGCTAGTTTTAGAAGACTTTTGGGACTAAGGGTTTTTAAAAGAAGATTGTTTACTGTTATTGATACTTTATGGTGATCCCTAGTTCTAGTGATAAAATACTTTTAAATTGTCTGCTGTAATAAACTACACTTGACAGATTTTTAACATCCAAGTCATTTTGCTTTGCTTACTTAGTGCTGTTTCAGAAGGTCTCTTCTATCTTGAAAACGAATTTTAATAGTAAATATTAGTAGAACACATTTGGGTGCTGAATTTACTCCCAACACATAATTATCATAAACTGTATGACTTGTTTGCATTGCCCATTGCAGATAATTGAGTTGATTGGATAATTTGAAATTTACAGTGAAGGTCTAAATAATATGCCCTGCTGCTATTGTTAAATAATTTGAATCTCCAGCAGCGTTAAAATGGTAGGTTAGCTTTAGCTCATTTCCATTGTTTCCTGTTAGAAAGAATACTCTTGTTGCAGCAAATGTAATGATGTCATTACCCATACATAGATTCTGAAAGCTTTTATTTATTTGTAAGCATAAGTGCCAATCACCAGTCTTCTAAGACCTATTCAGTTTGAATTTGTATTTTAATCAACTTGTCCAACACAGTGAGTTTTGGAAGTATTCCTTTGCTCCTACGTATTAACTTGCATTAAGTCAGTCCCTTCTTAACTATATCCGCCTAAACAGATTACTTTGTGCTATATATTTTAGGTCACTCAGTCTGATCAATTGTAGGAGTGATTTATTCATTTAGGACTTTCTACTGATCAATAGCATGTTTGTGCTTTAATGATCTACAAACTTTACAGGAAAATAATTTTAGTTTGTGTTTACTTATCTGCAAATTACTACTTACCTGCAAATTACTGAACAAAACGTAGTAATTATGTTCTACCCCCAAATCCACTTTCAGTGTTATTCAGATATGTTATCATACTAATAATTATGTATTATATGTGTTTTATGTATCAATATATGTATACGTATGTATTATGTATGAAAAGTTGAACAAAAACAGAAATTTAAAAATGATGCAAAACTGATTAATATTTAACCCCAGAACAAGTAGGGAGTCATTTAAATTAATTGAATATGAGAGTGATACTATCCAACCTGAATTTTAGGAAAAAAACATTTTGGTAGGCAGGTAGGTGATGGTTTGGAGTGGGAAGAGACTTGGGACAGGGAAGGGTTACTAATTACCAGGCTATTTCAATAGTTCAGGTAAGAAGTAATGAGACCCTGAACTAGGGTGGTGACTGTGAGTGAGAAAAGGGAACAAATAAATACCAAAGCTGAAGAGGTAACAACAGCAAGATTTAGCAACCGATTAGGTATGTGGGGGTGAGGGAAGTGACACTTGAGGTAGTGAACCTGGGTAACTGGAAGGATCATGGGATCCTTTACAGCAGTGTGGAGGTTTGAAGGAGTGCGGGTGGGGGAAGACAATGTAATAAGAACCAGCATGTGCATATTATAACCCATCCAAGCTTACTCACTCTCTCCCACTCAAAAAAAGATGGGGCTTTTATTCATTGGTCACGCGCTTCCTGGGCAGCTTTGCCTAGGCCACTGGTTTATCTGTGGGTATGGGGGTGGTTTTGCTGCGTTTTTATGGGTTATGCTGGCTCTTTCCAGTGGCACAGCTGTTGTTCGTTAGGAGTATGTGTTAGTTGGGAGTATGGACAATGGAGGGAGAATTTGGAGTCTGGAAGTGTTGGGGTAAGGTGTGGTTAAGTTGGACAAGGTTCATGATGGGTTTGGTGCAACGCGTTTTTCCATCTTCAGTTTGGTTAGTTATAGTATTAGTCCCCGAAGGGATTTAACACCCCACTTTGTTGGAGATTGTTGTTCATGGTCAGTGGCCATGCATCCTTTCTGAAGGTCACTGTGTTGTAATAACTTGTCCATATGTCCTTGAATGGAAAGTTTGTGTACTGTAAGTTACCATCTGTTATTGGAGAAATGATAATTGAATAACTGTTCTAGGGGGTAAAAAAACTTTTTATGTCAGGGAGGCAGGATGTGTGTATAAGAGAATTGGCCTAAAAGTTGAGAAATACAGAGTTTGTTAGACTAGTCAGGTAAATTGATGCGGTGGATCAAGTGCTGGACTTGGAGTTGGGAAGACTTGAGTTCAAATCCAGCCTCAGACATTTAATAACTGTGACCCTGGGCATGTCATTTAAGTCCTGCTTTAGTCCCTCGTCTCTAAGATGGGGATAAATAATAGTATCTCATCTCCCAGCAGAGATCAAATGAAGGTAACATTTGTAAAGACCTTTGCAAACCTTGAAGTACTGTAAAAATGCTGCTATTATTATAAGCTAGAGGAAATGGAATAAACATTTCTGTAGCATATTCTGTGGGTCAGGTGTCGAGCTTAATAAATGCTTTTATATGTTGATAATGATATGACCATCAGTTAACCTCTCTTTTACCTAGGCCACTTTCTTAGTTCAAAAATGGTAAAAAAGGCCTCTGTTGGCATTGATAGTTGAAATTTGTTCCTGGAAGTACACTGTCATAATGAAATCAAGTTAAAAAATTGTTATGGTTATATTTAGTACTACTTCAGAGACAATTTTCTTTGTAGGCAACTTATTTTAAGAAAAAAGTAAATTCTAATGGTGTACTTAAGATGGTATGTCGCCATCATTTCAGTGATGAGCTTTACTTTTGCCTATCTTGGTAGAATTCTTCCTAAAGCTCCTTGGTGCGTTCCAAAGTTGGGTGGCTTATAATGACAGCCTAGATGTTTCAGAGTTAATTTTGTTTATCATTAGTAGACACAAATCATGTAGAGAATTTTTAGGGCAGTGGAAAATAGTCTTTTAGCTTTTTCAGTTTTTTAGGAAATGTAAAATTCAAATATGTCCAGTTGGAATATTGCTCTCTTCTCAACTCCTTCAGTAGATAGGAATAGCGGTGTATAACATTTTGACCTTTAAGGAAAATGAGCTCTATTATAGATAGTTGGAAGAGTCCTTAGAAATCTACTGCAGTTGCTTCATAATCTCTTGGAATACAGTGTAGGTAAACCCTGGTTTTCACCAGACTTGGTTTATGGAAATTTTCTTTAAAGATAAAGAGCTGTGGTTTCCAGCTGTTTGATATGAGGACCATTGTTAGTATCAGAAAGTTTGCAATGCTCACATGATAGTATTTGTGATATGAATATGTTAATTGAGGGAATTCATAATGACCAAAAGCAGCTGTGAATTGAATAATATTTTTGTAGTTTTTAGTAATGACTCTCTAAGTCTATTTATATTAATCATAATAGCATCTATGTAGATGTGAAAATGGTGGTAGGGTATTGTGAGACATTTTTACAGCTTATAGATTGGCTCATAGTTTCCTAGATGTCTCAGAAGGTCTCTAGCTGATTCCTCAGTTTGGGAACTGTTGAATTAAGTTTGTTATTCATCATTTTATAAAAGTTGTGCATTTAGGGTTTATTATTTATTGAGTACCTGCTTATGTTCCTGGCATTGAGGTAATTACCTGATTTCTTCTTTTGGTCTCCTGAGGCCAAGGATAGTTGGTTAGGGAAGGAAGGAAGACAGACACAAATGAAATAGAACCAGAAATGTGACAAGGCATGGATCTGCTTGTTCCACATGAATGACATTTACAGTAAGAAATTCTTATTTCATGGATGAAAAGTCTCTGGGGTTTGAAGTACTAAGATGAGACTTCATTTAGTGAATTGGAGACCACTCTAGGATTTGCTTGCGTCGGTGGTTTGGAGGGCAGGCCATTTCTGGTAGAGTTAAATGGACTTGGTGACCATGGAGGTTGGATGTGTGAGGTAGTGGTGAGCCTGGCCCAACTGGAGTGAAGGAATGAAAGGGAAAAGATTGGAATTGCATGTTTGAGACTAAGTTTTGGAGTGATTAGATACCAAGTTATAAAGAGTCTGGCATTTAGGATAAAGTTGGTAGTGGGAAATCTGTGGAAGTTTTTGAGGAGAGGAGTGAATAAGAAAGTATTCTAGGAATATTAACATGGCAAGTTGGCACAAAATGAATTGTTTGGGAAATGTTAAATTACTTCAACCTGGAAAAATTCTTCTTAAACAGTTTTAAGGAATACTTGTCAGTCAGCTAGCATTTTTAAAGCTGTATGGTAGGAAATGTGCAAAGAACAAGAACTGGGGATCCAAAAAAAGGCAAAAGAAACCTCAGCTCTCTAGGAGCTCAGAATGTTGTAATGTCCTGCTGGGCTCTATTGTTAGATAGAGGGGACTGGGAGGGATCAAATGTGAGTGCTGCCCTAAGCCAGGTTAAAATAATTAGGATAGATAAAAATACCATAGGACATAGACAATGTCCATATGTATTTTTCTAGGTCAGTATGAGGTCTGCAGGAGTCCTTATCTACACTTTAGTGACCCCATTTCTTTTTGAGTTTGATACTTCTGTTCTAGAGCAAGGTACATACTGTGCTATAAAAGCTTTAACCTTGAGGGGGTGGGATGGGTCTGCAGATGGTCTTGACCAGCCTTGGTCAAGTTTTGGAGAGAGAGAAATCTGGCTACTGGGTGTTTTCTTTGTTACTCTGCTTGTGTCCTTGAAATTTCCTTTTCATGGCAGTGTGGAATTGTGATCTACGTTAGAGAATGGATTCTTACACCAATGAAATTGTAGAATAATTGAATGAAAAGGTACTTACTATTTGCCAACCACTAGGATAGCCAAGCAAGTCAGTTCTTGCTCTTGAGGAGTTCAGTCTTGAACTGAAGAAAACACCTTAAAGAAGGCTTAACTGAGAGGTGGATGGAAAGACTTCGTAAGTTACAAGGACAGAGGAGTGGGGTAGATGTCAAGCGATCTTTAGAGTTCTGTAGAACTTGAAGTGTTAATATTGGTTGCATAGGATAGGTCTAAATACCAATAACTGTTGAAATTATTTTTATGTGCCTCAATCCTTAGGCCAGCTGCTATATAAAGAAAGCTGTATACAAAGGCTATATAAAACTGGAAATCTCTGACCTCATGAAACTTGATCATGCTGGGTAAGGAGATTTTGAATAGTGGAGATGAGTTGAGTGGGGTTGTATACGTTTTGAGGAAGGTTGTACGAGAGGGGACAAAAAGGAAGCTTCTTGTTGGGGTGAAGTAGCCATACATAAGATTGTGTAAGAGGGCCTCTATTTCTAGATTGAAATGTTTTTATAGAAAGGCTGTTTGTTTGCCCTCAAATGTGGTGATGGCATGAAGAGATGATGTATAAAAACAATTCTTGTTTGAAAGCAGATCAAAGGAGAAATGAATAGAAATTCTGTATATAAGCACTATTTGGATTATATATTTCTTTTATTGAATAAGCTCCATCTCTTCTCTCCTAATTTTTCCTTTTAAATGCTATTTTATTATGCCAGGAAAAGCTTGCCAGTAGTTTAAACTAGTAACCTAATCACAGAATTTGTTCCAATTCTAAGTGACATCCAATTTGAGCATATGTAGGATTGTTTGTCAGTGAGTTTATTAATCCATTTCTGTATATGATATGTATGCTTTTTTGCAGGGTGAGACTTATAGTTGTGTTAGGTTTTGTAGATCACACACTGGACTCTACATTTTCAGTCCTATTTGTAAGAGGACTTTCTTGGTTAGCTATGTGCAGTGCAGTGAAACAGTATATAGCAAAAGTGAGTACTTGTTAAATGTTCAGTTCCTGCTTAAAAGGTGATTGTTTACCCAGTTTTTAATCAAGAAGTAAACACTTTAATATGTTTACTTTTTAATGTGTAAATATGGTCCAAATGGTTTTGATTTGAGGTTGCATAGGACTCGTGTTTATAATATTTAACTTTTCTAGGTTACATTTTACTTTTCTGATTAGACTGTTGATGTGCTTTTATATTGTTTGTTGATGTGCCTTTTATATGGTAGTTTTTATTAATTTGAATCATGGATACTTATAGTTGGTTCATAAATACAGAATATATATCCTTTTATGCCTTCATAGTGGGAAATTCCATCTTTTCAGTGTTAGAAAGGTACAGCTAAGATGCTAGAAATTTCTGCATGTTTATGATAGTCTTTTATGATACTTACATATTGGTGTAAAGAGCTTCTGGTGAGGAAGTTTCCTTTACCAGTATAGATTGTGAACTGTTGCCCAGGATCAAACAGCCAGTTTGTGGCAGAAGTGACTTGAACCTTTGGGTCTTCCTAGCCCGAGTCTGTTAAATTGTCTATCTTGGTTGTCTTGTGTGCCAACTCCTATTGTAATCTGCCAAGATATGTTTAGGATGGTGCTTTTTGTCAACTTAAGTTTAATAAATAGCATGAAAAGTTTTAGATATTCTAGTATTAGAACAAGGAGCTAAGTTGATCATATTTCTGCAGTGTGTTTTCCCCATGAGGCATATATTTCCATCCCCTACACTGCCTCGGATAAAATAGATTTAACTCAGGAAGAAATATTAGAACTCACTAACCCTAAAGTTGGGCCAAATGCATTTGTTTCCTTCTTCCAGTAGATGGCAATGGATATGTTAACTGAATATTTTACAGTGGTTCTTAAATTCTTGAGTCCTTTTTTGCTAATTATGTTTTTTGAGGGTTAAATTCTTAGATGTGATTTGCAGTAACTCTTTGTCTTTGCCCTGGTAATGTTTGGCTAAGAAAACTAGATAGCTAGCTGGTCATTGTTTTGCATTTTCCTGTTTCCTCAGTTTCCCCACATATATTGGAAAAGCTCTGTACTTTGAGTTGTTCCTGGGTAGTAGTAGCATCTGTCAGTGCTCAGGCAATTCTAGGATTTTTGGTTTGACTTGTTAATATGCTTCTGTTTCTTTCTAGCTGCTTGCTACTTCTGTTGATTTCTGTTGCCTGTTCATCAGACTACTTTTTTCCAGGTAGTTTCCTTTATCACCTCCTAAGTTCTATTGGGTAGAAGGAAATTTATAAGTTAGATAACATATGCTTTGCTGGCCTTGTAGCAACTGTTTGTAATGGAGCTGTTTTATTCTATGCTGAACAAGTTTTTAGAGATAGGTATAACAGTGTAATTGCTTTACTGCTTTCTTTGGGACAGCCAAAACCTTATTGTTCATATATATTGATAAGATATGATTTGATCTGTGGGGCTGTTGTATTCTGAATCTTTTTTTTTAAAGGTAGTTGACAAACTATCTTGAATATGCCATATAATAGTAAATTACTTAGAAGGCTTACATTCCTTGTCGTATTTTTTTTTTCAGCAGAACCTTAACATCTATATTTTTAGTGTTCATATGGGGTTAGATTCTTCAGAAGAATAAGTTAAGTGACTGTTTTAGTTAGGTTTAGAATAACTTCACTAAAGTCCCTCCTCCTATAGAACATCCTATAGATGTGTGAGTTCTTTGAAGATTTTACTAACAGAGTGCCAGGTTCCTCTCCGTTAGACTGTTTTCATCTTTTGAAGGTGAGGCTTCCTGAGTTTGGAAAGACTTGATAAGTTATCAAATGATTGGCCACCTAATGATGAATTTTTTTTTGGTAGAGCAACTTAATTTAAGATAGACACCAAGATTAAAATAGACATGAAAATGAGGGTTTTGTCTGTGCTTAGAGGGAGTGCTTATACCTACTAAATCAATAATTGAATGCCTGAAATATATTTAGGGTAAAATTATTTTAGGAACTAGGTCAGTTTTTCCTCCTTCAGAGCACAGTATAAAGATCATTTTTTTTATCAGCCTGGTATTTATTGAATGTCATCTAGAGAGAGAGAGAGAGAGTTGTGAGCTGGTGTGTTTGTGTGTGTAGTGGTATAGTACAGAATGATAAAGAAGCTGTGCTCTCAAGAAGCTTACAGTCTAGACTAGGTGTTAACCTGTTTTATTATTATTTTTTTTTGTCTTCATGAACTGCCTTGGCGGCATGTTGAAACCTGTGGCACCTTCTTAGAATAGTGTTTAAACATATGAAGCAAAATATATAGGAAACCAAAGATTACTGAAAATGAAGACTTTTTTTTCTCATAAGCCCATGGACCTAAATTCTGATGTCCTGCCTTAGTAGATGTATGTTATTCTTTTATGCAAATGAAACAGCAAATGATGAATTACAAGGCAGCACTGCAGGAACAGTGGAAAAAAGTGTTGGCCTGGAGTCGGGGGGACCTGAATTCAAATATTGCTTCAGGTACTTACTACCTGTTTGACTCTGGGCAAGTCAGTTAACTGCATTTTGACTTAATTTCCTCATATATAAAATGGGAATAATAATAGCTCCTACCTCTGAGTTACTTTGAGGATCAAGTGAGATGATATTTGTAAAGTACTGACAGTGCCTGGCACATAGTAGGTGCTATGTAAATGCTAGTAATTATTACTATTACTACAAATTAGTTGCTTTAGTGGCTAAATAAACAGAGTTAAAGGGTTGTGTAAATAGAAACAGACTCAATCTGTTTTCTACTCAACAGCTGGATAAACCTAACTGATTCCATCTTGAAGGAGGTCTCCACTATTTTTTGAGATCTCTTGCCCCACCAAGATATATTCTGATGGGATTATCAACAAAGAAAACATTCTCACTAGAACAGAATTGATCTTTGTAACTTCTGAGATCCCAGTGTTAAATTATTTTCCTCCAAATCTCCTGACATCCTGTCCCTATTACTCAGTCTCCCAAATGAGGAAAGTATCTGAGCAACTCCATCTGATAGGCTGCTTTGACCCCTGGTGAGATCTCCCTAAGCCTGTGTAAAAGCCTACTGCATATATGTTATCTCCCTTTGTTCCTTGGCTTTACTGGCCACGTGGCAACTGCCCCATCAACTGATACTAATTTAACTTCTTATATTCTAGCTTTGGCTTTTGATTTATTGACCTTCAGTCAGAGGTACCAAGGTGGCATTATTCTCCTGGAGGATCTTAGAATCTTTAGGTTGATAAGCCTTGCAGAAAGTGGGATTTGAAATTAAGGCTTGAAGAAAACCAGGAGGTGAAGGTGAGAGGTCAGAATGCTTTAGGCTTAGCATTATAGGCTCTGAAAAATCAATAAATATTTAAGGGCTTCCTATATACTAGACTCTGTGCCTAGGCACAGATATAAATATGAATTGGACAAGATGGAGTCCAGACCAAAAGAATGTAGCTAGTGGGAAATGAAGACATGGCTGGTTTGGAGAGCTCTCTTTATAAATGAAGGTTTTTGGGAGGGGTTGGTTGTTTGCTTCCCTCTCCGGTCCTCCAGTTAAAGGGGCAGAAAGTACTAATGATGTGTGAGTATCAAAGCCTAAGGCAACCCAGCAAGGTGGTGAATTCGCTGGGGCCATCCATGTTGGAATCCAGTCCTAGGGAGATGCGAGCTGTCATACACAAAGATTACCAAGATCAGCTTAATCTGGTCATCTGGATCAGCTTTTAATCAGCTGGATCAAAAGGGACAGGTGTGAAAGAGGCATAAACTGTTAGAAGATGGGCTAAATACGGAAGGTGGGAATAGCATTTTATATTTGATCTTGGAGAGATGGGAGCCCCTGAAGATTTTTGAGTTAGGGGAGTAGTGATATGTGCTTTAGGAAAATAGCTTGAAGATCTGAGTGTAGATAGCGATGGGAAGGGGAAAGGAACAAGTATTTATTAAGCACCTACTGTGTGCCATGCACTGTGCTTCACACATGTTATCATTTGATCTTCAGAACAACAGTAGCAAACCTTGTAAGGTAGTTGCTATTATGATCTCCATTTTCACATGAGGATACTGAGGTAGGAATGTTCAGTGACTTGTCCAGGGTCACACAGCACATGTGTCTGACTTAAGATCTGAGCTTGGGTCTTGCTGACTCCATGTCTAGTGTTTCATCTACTGTGTCACCTAGCTTGTCCACCAGGAATAGAGATAGAGACCAGGCTTGACCCAGATCAAGACTGACCCGGGGTGGGGGAAAAAGAACAAAGTAAAAAGTGCACAACAGAGAAGCAAAGGGAAGCAAAGAAAAGTTGGACAGCTCGCTGCACAACATGTAGTACTTGACTCTATGAGCTTTGTTGAAATGGAAGTTTGTTACTATGTATTTTGAATCCTCTCTTACATTCTGCTGTGCACGAATGATTTTTTTCTTATGTATTTAAGTATTTAAGTTTATAATGTTTTTTTCTCATTGTGTATTTAAGTTTCAGTAATTAAGAAAAAGACCCGGAGTTGTCTAGCTTATCTTCTAATTTTGCATCCTACTATGCTCTCTTGGAATGAGATGCAGCAGTGAGCCCTTAAGATGAGCTCCGTCAGATTAAGGAACCCAGTCATTGGATAGTTTATTGACCAGATGTTCATACTAATGTCCCTTCTTAATAGTTTAGAAATCATGTAGTTCATTTCTCACAGAATCCTTAGAATGCTAGACCAGTCACACAGCGCTTCTCAGTGAAAATCATCTTTTAGCAGAGGACTGACCATGCCATTCTGCTGCTGAAGAATCTTCAATGGTTCCTTGTCAAACTGCTCAAGTTGGCACTGAAAATATTTAACAGTGTGACTCTTCTAGACATTTCACAATATGCATACATTCAGCTCAGCCAAACCGGTTTCTTTGATGTCCGCCCAAACGGCATTCCATTTTGTGCCCCTATAACTTAAGCAGTGTTACTCTCCCTGTCATGTCTGGGTACCTCTAAGCACATCTCACCTCTGCTGCTTCTTAATCCTGGATTCCACCTCCCCTTCAAATTACCTCGTCGTTGATGTATCTGAGTAGAGTACCACACGGTAAAGGTAAACTTCTTGAGGGCAAGGCCTGTTTTTTTTTTCCTCTTTGTAAATAAATAGTATTAGCACACAGTACCTTGTATATAGAAGGCATTTGATAAATGTCTGGTAGTGGTAATATAATTTTCTCATGTTGCAATTGGCATTTTGAACCTTCATTGAGGACCTTGACCAACTTATTTTTTTTTTAAACTATATGATGTCTGTATTTAGGCTAATAATTTTAATTGACTAAAAGATAAAATGAAAGATTAACAGTGCATGTCAACTTAGGTAACAAATTTTTGAGTTTTTGTCTGGTTTTCTACTTATTTCTACATAGTGGAGTATGTATACTTGGGTATATATAGGACAAGAAACTTTAGAGGAATTTGTAGGTTCAGACGTCTGTTCTATGTAGGTAATGTTTTTGTTTTAATATCTTGATCATGTTTGTCTGAAAAAGAAAATTTGACAATAGGAATTTCCTGATGAACTAGAATTTAGCTAGTCCAGTGGCTTCATTTACAGAATGTGAGACTGGAATGCACTTAGCTTCCTTCAAGGTTTAGGTCACCCCTTTAGTTCACTGGCCTCTTAGTACTCGAAACCATAACTAGTACTTTGCCTCCTCAGATTATCTGATTTTTACTTGTTTGTATACCTGTACTAATCTTCTCTTTTCTCTTGATGGCTTGAGTGTTTTGTTTTCTTTTTCCTTTTGAGGGAAAGAGGTCAGTGTCTTGTATACAAGTTTGTGTTGCTACTGGTTTTCCTTTGTTTTATGTGTGATAATTGATATTTTGGCTTTTGATAAAAATTTAAATTACTGGATGATAGCTGTTTTCCCAGGTCACATTTGTATGCTGACTTGTTAGGTGTAGAATTGATATCAGAAGCACAATTTAAAAATTGTTCCACATTTTCCATTTGGTGATTTAAAAAAACATCTGGGGCACAATCTGTAAATTTGAGTCATGCATTAAGTTTTTTTTTCTTTTTACCACTGTTTACATGTTCTGTTGTGTATAATTAGTGTATGATAATACATTTTTTATAATTGTTAAAAGCCCTTTTGGAGAGTAGTAGCTACTTAGACCAGTAGCACATTCTTTTCATTGTGTTATGATCTGTGTTAAATAGGTACATTTTCTTCCACATAGGCATACTAAAGTTTTTAGCTCAGGTTGTTGTAAAAAGGTTAATGATACTACATAGTAATAATACTACTACCTAGGTGATTTTTTTTCTTCCAGCTAACTGCTTAATTCTGTTCAAGCCTCAGAACTCATTTCAAAGCTATCCAAAATAGACATGTTTCCTTAAGCTCTTTTTTTTTAAACAAAAGAAGAAATTTGGTTTTACTGGTGTATTTTGTTTTTAATATTACAGACATTTTCCATCTCCAGTTTTGAACCATCCCTTTTGACAAATGAAAACAAAAACATCTGAAATGGTGACAGTATCTAACAATATATGTAATATTCTATTTTAATAGCTCCTCCTTTTTTCTGCTTTAAGGGAAGAGATGTTGCATTATTTTCCATGTCTGAATTGAACTTCCTTTTTGGTGATCTCCTTTCGTTTGCATTATAGATGTAGGATCCTAGGGTTAGAAGGACCTCAAAGAACGCCTAGTACAACATTCTCTATTTACCAATGAGAAAACAGACCTAGGGAGGTTAAAGGACTTGCCCCGAAGGTTATAAAGGTGGAATTCAAACTGAAGTCCTCTAGAGTAAATACACCTTCCCTTATATTTTTCTTTGTTCTGCTTATTTTGCTTTACTAGTTCAAATAAGTATCTACACATTTTTCTCAATCCTTTTTCTCTCTTTTTACAAACTAGACCTACGATTTCATTGTAAGAGGGTATGCCTGATGAGGAAATTATCTCCCACAGTACAAATTGGTACTTGCTCAAAATGTATAGTCTCAGAAAGTTGCCTGTGGCACTGAGAGCAGAGATTAAGGGCTTGCTGGGGATTTGTAATTATTTTAGTTGTCAACTTCTCCTTTTCCCAAATTTTCTCTAGGACATCAGTATTTTAACAGTTACCTAGACTTCAGTTTCATTGTCATTCTTAGCTCCTTTCTTGTACTTACTCCACTTATTCAGTCTGTTACAAAATCTTGTAGGATCTATCTTCATAATGTGAAAAATGAGGAGTCTGCCTAAATTATCTCTCCATTCCAAATCATCTTCCACTCAGATGCTGAAGTGATTTTCCGGCAGACCAAGTTAACACACCTCCCACTCTCCACTTGTCTCTCCCCCATCTCCAATGGCTCTCTTATTACTTGTAGGAATATAAAGTTCTCTTTTGTCATTTAAATCTCATCCTAGTTTGACTCCTACGTATATTTCCAGTCTTATACTTCATGGTGCTGTCATACAAGTCTTGTTGAAGTTCCTTGAACACACAACTCTTTACTTACCTTTCTGCACAGCCCTCCCTCACTCAAAAACAAAGTCAGGTGCAAGTCATGTCATTATTTCTCTGATGGCGTGGTCTTCTTCATCAGTGAAGGACAGACACACACCTACCTTTCTAGTGACTATCCCCATGCCTGGAATGTTCTCTCTCTTTATCTCCATTTCCTTCTTGGCCTTCTTAAAGGCCTCAGCTCAAATCTCACCTTCCACTAGAGATCTTTCTGACCCTCTTGTTGGTAAATAAATGACTCTGTGTTATCTCCATCATAATATAAGCTCTTTGAGAACTATAACTCTGCTTTTCTTTGTATCTCCAGAATTAAACATGAAATAAATGCTCCTGTCTAACAGGGTGGTGGTAATAGCTGTTATTAAATTTTCCTGTCTCTTCCCATCCTGCTGCTCTCTTTGTGTCTGCAAGTTTTTCCATATTTGCTTTCTCTAATCTCTCATATGACTTAAATATACTAAAATTTTGTGTAAAGCAGAACAAGGAAAGCCTTAGAGAAATGGGGGAGATTCTTTTCTCTCTGTAAGCATAAAGAACATGGGCTTAAGTCAGACAAAAAATATTTACATCCCAGACCCAGTGCTAAACTCTGGGGTACAAAGAATGGCAAAAACAGATAGTTCTTGTCTTTAGGGAGCTCCCATTCTAATAGGAACACATGTAAATTGCAAGGTACATATAAGATGTATATGATGTAGGAGGAAGGTAATTTCAGAGAAGCTGGCAGATGGGAGAGGCTTAGGAAAGGCCTTTTGCAGAAGGTAGGATTTGAGTTGTGTTACCAAAACCAGGAAAAGCAAGCAGTAGAGGAGAGAGCGCTCACGAGTGAGCGTGTTTGTGTGAGTCCTCATGTGAACCTTCTAGGACTTACTATTTTGGTGTCTTGAAGGCTTTGTTGTTAGTTTTCAAGTGTATTTTTCTTTCATTAAGGCTTCAAAATGACTGATGTATCTAACTAGGAGTTAAGAGACGTTACTGTTCATCATTCCACTACATTCTAAAACAAACATTTTATTGATAACTTCTCTTTTACATGACTATCGCTTCCCATTAACCCAAATTTTCCTCCATTTGGTACCTTCTTCCAAAACAGAGAAGGCTTTACAAAACCTTTATTATGTCTTACAATTTCTGCCTCAATTTGTATTTGTAGTCTCCCAGTTCCTTCGGAAAAGGGGGAGGCAGGAGCACTGTTTTATTACCAGGTCTCTGCACCCAGCTGATCAGAGTTCTGATAATCTTTCAGTGGTTATTTTTTTTAACTGTTCTTTGTACAGCTTTACCAGTTTAAGTTTTTCCAAATTTGTCTGAATTCATTATTTCTTAAAACCCATTAATATTTCATTACATATCTATATCTTAATTAAAATATTCCCTAAGTGATAATCATCCATTTTATTTCCATTCTTTGCTGTCACAGGAGTGCTACTACCAGCATTTTTGTATGTATGTGATCTTTATCTCTCTTTGATTGCCTGTGCGTATATGCCTGTTAATATTAGTGCTATCAGGTCAAAGAATATGAACAGTTTAGTGACTTCTAAAATAGTTCCCGGTTCAGATCAGTTCAGAGCTCCACCAGCATCATATGTCTTCCCACAGCTATCATTTACAGCTTTTCCCCCTTTCCCTCTTTTTGCCTCTCCCTGCCAAAAACTGGTGGATATATGAGGTAAAAACTCTTTGATTTCCATTTCTCTTACTTGTGTTTTTGCAGTATTCTTTCATGGTTGTTGAATATTTCCATTACTTCTTTTTGTAAATTTTTAAAACTTCTTATTTATATCCTTTGACCACTTGGCTATTAGAAAATTGCTCTCATTTCTGTTTTTATCTGCTCTCTGTATATCTTGGATATTGGACCGTGCTGGATATGTTATGTGAATTTTTTTTTCAGTTGACATCTACTCTTATTCTAAGTGCATTTGATTTTGTTTGTACTGAAGGTTTTTTTAAAGAAACATAATAGAAATTCTTTTATGACCACATTTATCTCTTTAAGAATTCTCCCTGTCATGCAAGGTACCTTCTTCCATTTTCTTTAAAAAAAAAGATAGGACTTTTTATCTTAAATATTGGTTTTTATCTTTGTTGGTTGCTAGTTAGATACTAGTTAGTTAACTGTTAAATTGCTTTCCAGTTTTCCTAACAATTACTATTGCAGAGGGAGACATTACCCCACCAGGAGTTTGTTCTTGAACTGACTGGTTGGGTGTTTGTTGTTCTTGAAGAGGACCAAAATGACATCTGTGTGTGAGTCAAGTTATGGTGTGTCTGACTGGCTAATTGACCAATTCCAGCTCAGAATGCCCTACCAAGATCAAGCATAAATAGTCCCTGTGAACATTTGAGGTGGATTCTCTAAATTTCCCATCTTGCGTTCCTTTTGAGCTACTTCAATTTTGCTTTGCTCATAGAGCACAGCACCTTCTCTGATGTGGGCACGCCATGCTGAGCGGTCTTGTGCCAGTGAATCCTATCACACAATCAATCCCAAAGTTCTTGAGACTTTGAGAGTGTCTTTATCCCTTTTTCTGACCACCATGTGAGTACTTGCCTCTGCGTGTTCTCTATAAAATGGTCTTTTAGGCAAACATACATTTGGCATTTGAACAATGTGGCCAGCCCATCAGTTGTACTTTTCTTCATTAGAGTGTGAGTGCTTGGCAGTTTAGTTTTTAGTTTAGAAAGGACCTCAGTGTCTGGTATCTTGTCCTTTGATGTGATCTTTAGAATAAGCAATTCAGTTTTCTGTCATGAAAGAAGTGGACTGTCTGGGTTCCACAGAAGTACAACAATGAGGTCAGCACAATGGCTCTGTAAATCTTCAGTTTGGTAGTCAGTCTAATACCTTTTCTCTCCCATACTTTCCTTTGGAGCCTCCCAAACACTGAGCTACCTCGGACAATTAGTGCATCAACCTCATTATCAATGTGGAAGGTATATTACCAAGGTAATTGAAACTTAAACACAGTATTCAGAACTTAACCATTTGCTGCAACATGTTAGACTGGACAACTCCGGGAGAAATACCTGGAACAGAACAGAGGTCTCTACATGATATTTGTAGATCTGAAGATCTTGTGGAAAATTATTTCAAAATTTGGTTGATGGAGAAGTTCATTAATACTGTATGTCAACTTCGTAATGGCATGCTTCTCCAGGTTCTCTCTGCTGCTTTCCCAGTCACCAATGTGAGGTGTGAGTGGAGTAAAATAAGGCTGTGAACTTGCTACCATGCTTTTTAGTATGATATTTTCAGCCATGTCAAAGGCCTTCATTGAGGACAAACACTGAGTCAAGATTAGCTACCATACTGATGGTAAATTATTTGATTTGAAAAGCTTGCAAGCCAAGACGAAAGTGGAGGGAGTGTTGGTGCTTGCTTGTTTTGTTTGCAGATGATTGTGCACTCAGTGCAGCCTCTGAAGCTGAGGTGAAACAAAGCTGCTTGTTCTCCACTC
The DNA here is from genome assembly GCA_023548195.1 of Bettongia penicillata ogilbyi. Classification (NCBI taxonomy): domain Eukaryota; kingdom Metazoa; phylum Chordata; class Mammalia; order Diprotodontia; family Potoroidae; genus Bettongia; species Bettongia penicillata. The sequence continues at coordinate 3,460,455 of JAJHZJ010000654.1, forward strand.
GAATTTAATAGTACTTTATTTTTCCAATTACAATTAAAGATAGTTTTCAACATTCACTTTTGTAAGATTTTGAGTTCCAAATTTTTTTCTTTCTTCCCTCTTCCCCAAGATGGCAAGCAGTCTGATATAGATTATACATGTACAATCATATTAAACATTTCCACGTGTATGGGATGGCAAGACCCCCTACTCAAATTGACTACTCAGAGGCATCTCAAAGTGTTAACAGAAAGTTCCTTTATTCGATTCTCGCGGGAAGCGGGGCAATCCCTTCACCAGGTAGCCTGGAGCAGGGAAGCCGAAGAACAAAGGCAGAGCAGTGATATATATAGATCCTAACGCGAAAACCCCTTCCACTACTGACCATTATTCTCATTGGCTGAGAAATATGGTCTTACATTCTAGGTGCGAAATCTAGCCCCAATCCCTTTTGAAATCCGGTTAAAATTTTCTGTCTCCCATCCTTTGCAAAGCCCAAACCCAAAAAGATACACGTCAGCATATGCAAATTAAGCATTGAGAGTACATGTAAATGAGGTACATGCAAATGATGCGGACCTGTTTGAAGACTGGGGACTGCTCAGATGCTTGCAAATTAGGCATTGAAGAGTTAGCAAATTCTATCCAGTCAATGAGTTTCTAATATGCTACATCACCTATATCCTTATTTGGGAATTACTCAACTTTGAAGGCATTGCAACCTGAGCCTCTGGGTCTCCTTTACCCCTGGGAGAAGAATTCGCATTCCTGAGAAGTCTTCACTGAATCTATTCCCACTCATGTTAATCAGGTTGTGAAAGTGCTATTTATTATTGAATATTTGACTACCATGTTTGCTTGTTGGTCTTGTTTACCTACCAGTTTCATTGGTGAATTTTTGTTTTTTAAATCAGTACCAGGTAGTTTTGATGATTACTGCTTTATGATATAATCTGAGATCTGTCAGTTCTTCGTTTGTGTACCAGCTTTCCTTATTTCTTTTGTTTCTTGACTTTTTGTTCTAGATAAATTTCATTGTTTATTTCTATAGAATAATCCCTTGGCAATTAGATTGATACAGTGCCGAGCCTATGCTTTAATTTAGGTACTATCGTATATTTTTTATATAATCTTTCTGGTTATGTGTTTCCCTTTATTTTTATAAAGAGTTTTTTGTGATTGTAATGAAGGCCTTAATGTATTTTTGTTGGTTAGCTACCAGAATTCATTTGTCTTATTATGAATACCTTTTCTTTTTCTATCCCTTCTCCTAGGCCTTGTTGGTTATCAGTCAGAGAAAAAACATTTATTTTAAGTACTTTACTATCTTGAGGCACTTGCGCTGATCACTGGGGATTCAAAGAAAGGTAGAAGGCAAATCTCCGCCCCTTGGAGGGAGCTTTCAGGTCAGTGGGGAAAGGAGAACTCAAACAAATATGTACAAACAAGTTATATACAAGATTAAAAAATAATTAATAGAAGGAAAGCACTAGAATTAAGAGGGATTGGGAAAGGCTTCCTGTAGAAGTAGAGTTTTAGCTGGGACTTTGAGGGAAGCCAGGAGACGAAGGTGAAGATAACAGCCATGGAGGTGGTGTGGTGAGGAGTTCTTTTAAATCCAAATAAATAGAAGTTGTTTTTTCAATTGTTTTTTTAATCATATCCCTGTTGAAAATTACAATATCATCTGAAATAAAGATACATTTTTGCCTTCTTTTATCTTTATCTTTTATTGTTATGGTTTTGATTTCTATTTGACAAAATAGCAATGGACACTCGTATTGTTCACTTACTTATTCAGTCTTCATGACCCCGCTTGCAGTTTTCTTGGCAAAGATACTAGAGTGGTTTACCATTTCCTTTTCCAGCTCATTTTTACAGATGAGGAAACTGAGGCAAGCAGGGTTAACTGACTTGCATAGAGTCCTACAAATATTAAGTGCCTGAAGCCTGATTTGAACTCAGGAAGATGAGTCTGACTTTAGGCCTGGTACTTTAACCACTGCACCACCTAGCTTTACCTTTGGAAAGCTTTCTAGTGCTTCTGCATTACCCTTAATGCTACTCTTAGTTTTAGAGACTTTCTTGCCAAGGAAAAATCCATTTTGTTCTTGTGTTTCCTTAGTGTTTTTAATAAAAATAAACTCTGTATTTCGTTGAAGGCTTTTCCTGCATCTCTTAAAATAATACTTCTGTTATTTTTGTTATTAATGTTATATTGAGGTCACATCTAACTCTAAAATTTGAATTCCCTGCATTCCTGATATATCTAACCTAGTTGTAGTGAATATTTTTAAATGATTTCTGAAGGCTGTTTTAGTCATGGCTTTCATCACTTAATAGCTAAGTAACTGTTAAGACCAGTAGACCAGTCACTTATTCTTTTCCTACTCTTAGTTTCTCCTGTGGAATGGGTTATCATACTTGCCTTAGTTTCATAGATTTGTTCTGAAGCTCAGATGAGAGAATATGTATAAAGTCCTTATAAATTGCTAAAACCAACACAAATTAGTGAGGTGGTAAAACTTTGAAATTTATTTCTAGTATACCAGTTTTACTAGAAAAGAGACTTATAATTTCTTCCCTTTTCAACCTTGCCAGTATCACTTATTCTTTAACTTATTCCTCATCTCTGATTTTTTTGGAGGGGGGGGGGGTTCTGTTGGCATATGTTATTTGTCTGCTTTTATCAGTCTTACACCATAATTTAGATAGAAGAATCTCATCTGAAAGCTATTTCTTCCATATCTTTCTCTACCACTAGCTTTTTTCAGTGTCATGGAAATCTTCCATTTATGTATTTATACACATGTAGTGTGTGTATCTGTATGTAATACAAAACAATGCATTTGATTCAATAATTCAGCAAGTGTTTTGTGGAGCACACCCCAAATTTTTAAAGCACTAAAAAAGCAAAACAAAATACTAAAGTACTTTGTTCACAATAAATCTGTTGAAGAAAGGTGGTAGTGCAAGGATTATCCACTTTTTATGGAAATGAAAACATAAGCTTAGATAGATAACGTGTGAAATGTCTTGCCTGGATTTTTGGACTTTTTAAACCTTAGTCTTTTGACTTCAGTATTTATACTGTGCATCATAGTAATTTATGCAAAATAACTTGCAATACAATATTTCTAGTCACAATAAAAACCACAGAACTTTTTGGGAAAATGGGGTTAAGGATACAGCACATGACACTTTGTCAGTGATGTACACAAAAAAAGATGGAAACCTCATAAAATGGCAGCATGGTTTTATCTATGTTAAAAATGTTTCAGAAAAAAATAGTACAATAAGTAGTGGCAGGGTCCATGTCCTTGGGATGCTGATAGACCTTGGTCTGATTTTGGGCAGGTTACAATACAATTCCTGCATCAAGGCCAGCTGCTGTGGCAGAAGATGTTGGCACAGTACACTAGCCCTCAGTTTGTGATTTCCATGGCCCTGGAATAGGTAACAATAAATACGGTACCATGCCTCGACAAAGACCTGCTCATTGGAAGGTTTACAGCTTGAAAGTTACTGTGCATTGGGGCAGTTTGCTTTACTCTTGCTGTTGGAAGAAATCCTGCAGAAGTAAACTTGAAAGTCTTAAGCTCATCATTAGTACAAATTGGTGTTTTTGAAATGAACCTCACGGTATAACTGATTGTATTTCAGAAGTATTATGAGAGTGTATATCATTATTTTAACATCATTTATGTGAGAAGTACATGTACCTCCACTAGAGAATACCTTTGCGTACAGTTCTTCCAAACATGATATGTAAAACAAATTTCACATTTTCTTAAATAAACCTCTTTTTAAAAAAATATTGGAGCATTTGTCATGGTCACAACAAAGGAATTTTAATTTTAAAAAATGAATCTCAAGCTTTTGCTAGTTAATATCCTATTCTTTGAGTTGAAGATGACCTTCCCTTTCTGGAAGTAATTGAACTTAATTTTAAAAATTGAAGTGATTTCAGGATGTGAAGTTTACATTTAATGCTTTGAGAATTGAATGTATTTTAAATACTTCAGTGCTATAGTGAGTTTGATTTACAGAATCCTTCTTAGATTATTCCTTCTCAGTCAGAATTTTGTTGTAGAGATATTAAAATTTTGAACTATTATGTTTAATAATAAAATGAAGGTATAGGGTGGCATTTGAATAAGAACACTTTCACTCTTTCTTCCAATTGAGATTAATTGATTGGTTCTGGTTATTTCAGTCTCCCCATTAATCATTAAAGTATAATTTGGTTTTTTAATATTGTGATTTATATTTGAGAAATGCAACAGGGTGGTATAGTGGATGGAGAACTGGCCTTGTAACTGGAAGACCTGAGGCAGTTTTAATGTCCTTGGGCACTGGGCAGCTCAAAACCTTGAAGTTTGCAGAGGACATGCAGAATCCCTTGTACTTTTGAAATCCCAAGTCTGCCTTTTATCCTGTTATGGAAATGTTTGCATCATAACCAAGGTTAGAAATGACTGTTGGGCATAGAAAGATCTGTCTTACCAGGTGAATGGCTTTGAATGTGCTAAAATTCAGTAATTTTCTTTTGGGTTTCTTTAAAAATCATAGAATTCTAACAGTTGAAAAGGACCTCTGAGGACATTGCAGAAGCTTCTGAGAAGGCCAGACCTGTATTTGAACAAGGTTGTACCTTACTAGATTTGAGATTAAATCCTTCTGCTTTTTCCTGAAGACTTCCATTTGGAAGGAGGAAACAGCTTTCTTATCTTAGGACTTAGATGGCTTTCACTGTTAAAGGAAGCTTTTCCCTCCAAGCCTGAATTTTGCTTCTTTGCCATTTTTACCTGGGTGTGTCCTGAGGCCAAGCAGAACAGATCTTTCCTCTCTTCTTTACGATATCCCTTCAGATATTTTTAAGATGGCTGTGTGCTTCCAGTAATAGTTATATAACTGAAAAGTGATTTTAAATAGAATGGAATTTGCTTTTTAATACTTTTTTTGGGTAGGCAGGGCTTTTGGGTTCATATGAGTTGGGTGAATAAATTTCAAATAATTCATTTGGACACATGGAGTGACGGAGCATGCAAAGTATATATACCTTCTCATTCCCTAATTAACTCACTGTCACATTTTCCCATAGAAGCTCCCCTCAATCCTGTCAGAGGACCACGTTGATTTTGTGGAGAATGTAAAGGCCATTTGGCATGAGCTTCCTCTTCTCCCTTATCTCAGAGCTGTTTGATAATCTTATTTATCTCATTCTCTTCTCTTTTACTGAAGTCAGTGTCTGATGAAGAGGAAGCCCCCTAACCCTTTACTTGTACTACTTCCAGTCTCATCTGACAGATTATTCCCATAATCAGGAGTATTTAATCTGCCTTTCCTTGTCTCTCTTCTCCTCCCCTCTCAAACACCTGTAGGTGTCCCCCAATTTTTTTAGGCATTTGGGACTTGCCCAGGGTCATGCAGCTAGTATGTGTCTGAGGTCAAATAGGAACTCAGGTTCTCCTGACTCCAGGTCCAGTACTCTATCCACTGTGGCACCTAGCTGCCCCTTCCCCAACTTTTAACATCATCCTGGTACTCTCTTTACTCTCAGACTACTAGAAAAAACTGACAGAACCTTTGGCTTCCATTTCTTAAACATTTACATTCTGGTTTGTAATATCATCAGTCAACTTAAACTACTCTTTCCAAAATTACCAATGACATTTTAATTGCCAAGAGTGACCTTTTTCTCAGTCCTCCTTTACTATACTCATCTCTGAAACAATAATAGCCAGTATTTATGTAGCTCTTTAAGGTTTGCAAAATGCTTCGTATGTGCACAACCATCCTTTGAGGTAGCTGCTGTTGTCCCTTTTTTACAGGTGATGAAACTGAAGTTGAAGAAAGTTGTAACTTGTATGGGGTCACCTAGATAGCAAAACTAAAGATGTACTTCCTGCCTTACAGGACTCTTGTGAGCATCAGATCAAATGAGAAAACACACTTAAAGTGCCTTGAAAATCTTAACAATGCTATAGAAATATTGCTGATTCTTGTTCTGAAGCATTTGATGGTGTTGACTACCCTCTTTTCGTGGGTCTTTGTGATAGTACTAGCTGCTGGTTCTCCTCTAGCACTCTTGAATTCCTCTCAGATTTCTTGACTTCCAAGGGACTATCCTGGTCCCTCTTCCGACATATCTTGGTTATCTTAATGGTTCCCTTGAGTTCAGTTATCTGTCTGCCAGGGATTCCCAGAATTATTTAACCAGCCCCTTCTGCTGTATCTATAATACGTCATCACCAACTACATACTGAAATTTTCTGCTGTATTTCCTTATGATTCTCAATATGTCTATAATAGAACTAATCCACATTTCTCTCCCAGACTCTCTATTTCTTTACAGATTAACACGACCTTTCCAGTCATTTAAGTTTGTAACTTGACAGTCACTCTCACTTCTGTCCCTCAACTCTCATATCCAATTCATTACCAAGTCTAGAGGATTCTACCTCCAGAGTGTTTCTCATCCTACTCAATCTTTCAAGCCGTACTGCTGGTTCAGGACCTCATCATCTCTCAGAACAACTGTATTGCAAGTAGCTTCCTATTTGGTTTACTAATGTCCATCCTACCCATTTGTCAAATTGATATTTCCAAAGCACAGTTTGCGCCATGTTATTTCATGTTATTGCTTAGTAAGCTTCACTGTCTCCCTATTGCCTTTTATGCGCAAATACAGGTTTTCTTTGGTATTTAAACACTTCACAACTTAGCTCCAAACTACATTTTTTGGTATATTACTTTTGTGCATGCTTCAGATCAGCTAAACTTGTCTCGCTGTTTCTTGCACTTGACTTTTCCTTAAACTGTTCCCTCTGCTTGGAATGCTTTTCTTCTTACTCCAGCCTCTTAGAATCTCCCTCTCCGTTCAGATTTCAGTTCAGACCATACCTCTGGAATCAGAACTTTATTCATTCCTCCCTTATAGCAGCTAGTGTGCCACCCATGCTTAGCTTGTAAATCTACGTTCTATAGTGGAGAATGTGCAGGGATCATTTCACTTTTATCTTGTTTCTGTTGGGCCTAATGGAGTACCCAGCATGTAAAAGGTGTTTAAATGATAGTTAAATAAAATGAACTTGTTACCCTGCCCCAATATTCTTTCTCATCCTTAATCTTTTTCTGTGTTTCAGTAGTTCCTTTATTGCACACAAACTTTCAGACTTGTCTTCATCCTTAAAAACACAAATGAGAAGACCAGTAACAGTTTTCACCTTGTAGTCCTTTCAGGTTATTTACATTACTGTATTCCACTGTTGGGCTCCTTGAATAATCAGTTACTCTAGTATCTCTACTTTCCCAGCACCCCCTGTATCACGTTTAAAATTGGACTTGAGGAACTTTGTTCTCTAAAAAGTAAGTACAGTCTCTCTTTACCGCTCCTGTATGGTGACATTCCTCAGTCGCCATGTACTCAGTTGTTTTCTTAGCTTTTGATACTGTTGGCCTCTCTTCTTTGATAGTTTATTGTCTCATACTTTTGCCCTGTTCCCTTTTATTACCTCCCCTCATCCTCAAGGCTCACTTGAGTTTTTGTTCTCTACAAAACCTTTCTTACCCCTCTTCCACCTGTTGGTGTTAACCGTCTAATCTTCCTGGAGCACATGTAAAATATTTTCCACACGGAGCTCCTCCTTTGTGTGCATAGGCATACATGTACATGCTAGTTGTTGTGTTTGTTCACATGACTTGCAGTTGACTTTGATTTCAGGAAGGGAGGGCTGTTTCATTTTTATCTTTATAGTTCCAGCACCTAGTACAACATCTTGCACGTGGCAAACTCTTTAAATAAAGTCAGTGTTTATTGAGCACTTAGACAATCACTGTCATAGCTGCTGGGGACACAGAGATAAAGATGAAATAACTGACCTCAGTCAGCCTGTATTTTGTTATGTGGGTTGAACTGAATTGGAGGGGAGAGAGATTTAAAGGCCAGGAGACTGCTGTATTACCTGTGTGAAGTGGTGAAGGCCTGAACAAGGGTGGAAAGGTATGCATATGTTTTGAACCAAGATACACAGTGTTAGGCATATATCTTTTAGAGGTCAAAGAGAAAGAACCCATAGAAGAAAAAATATTTATAATGGTACCTCATTTAAAAACACTGGCAATGAACTGTCAAGAAAAATAGTGCTTAGTGATAGGAGAAAATGACTGAATTAAATTAGGAAATATGAATTTAATAGAATATTGTGCTATAAGGGACAAATATGAAGAATTCATAGAACTTGCGAAAATTTGAACTGATGGAGTGAAGTAGACAAAACAATGAACAAATTTTACACAATATCCATAATGATATAAAAACACTATAAATGAAAACACCTTAGAAAGACTTAAGACTTCTTGAAAATGATCAATAATGACTTTAGAAGATTTGAAAATAAAGCATGCTTTCTACCCTTTGACCCACATAGTGGTGAGTTGGTAGGAAATGAAGCAAACCTTTTCAAGCCTGGTCATTTCTTTTGTTTTGCCTTGACTGTGCTCCAAAGGAGAAGATGCTATTGGGAAGTTAGAAAAGATGGGTTTTTTAAGTACATTGTATCTTTTTTTTAAATAGTAGAGATGTGAGAAAGATTTTAAATGAAGGATGGATTTAAGTTTATTTGCTTAGTGTGTTGTATATATTTGAAGAATAAAAACTTGAGGGTGGGAACTGAGTGGGTGTGGTTTTGTAACCTCAGGGCCTGGAACATACAGTAGTTGCTTAATAAGTGCTTATTAATAAGTTAATTGATTTGATGAAAGATCTGAACATGTCAAAGTTAAGGTTTGGGGGCTTAGGCTAATATTTTCTAATATCATTAGAAAAAGGGTGGTATGAGAGAGTTGGGGAAATTATATCAATTATTGGTGTGGTGGGTTTGAGGAGATGGAACAACCTTTGTGAAATTGGCCTTATTTACTAGGAGTTGAAATCACATATAGGAATACTGTGAGAGATTTTCAGGAATAACCACTGTAGTAGAAGTAATCTTTGAGATTAGAAGAGAAAAAGAGTTCAAAAATGGCAGCATAAACTATGAGTAATCCTATTATGTTAGGTGTTTAAAGAAATCACAGGCAACTTTTGTAAATTACCATTATAAATCTACTAGTAGGGAAGCTTACTTTTTAAAAGGGTTATTCTGTGACCTGGTGAGGTAAATAATCCCCTAAACTTTCCTTTCTCTAAACTTGGAATTTCATTTGTAATATTGCTTGGTTAAGGGAAATATACAAGTACAAACTTAGATGCCAAATTCTTCCATTTAATTAACTTACGTGGCCTCCCGCATATTGGTTTCTATAAAATGAGAGGGGGGGACCAGTCTCTAGTCTGTTTTTTTGGACATCTTTAATTTGATTCTACTTACGAGATTCTGGAATAGAAATTAAAGAGGTAAACTGGTGAGGAGTAATTTTTTTTTTTTCCACTTCTCTCCGTGTTGTTTCTTCACCTAATATACCCTTGTTTCTGTAGTTGAGTTCAGTGGACACCCAAGACCAGCTCCCCACTTTGTGCAGGTGCCTGCTTTAGATGGTCGGGAGGTGCAGGTGAAAAGTACCTCTACTTAAAGTATAATATCCTTTAGAATGTGACTAACGGCCTAAGAGAAGCCAAAAAAAAAATAGCCTAAGATTCCAAGAGGGAGAAATCTTGGAGAAGCAGTTATACCTGAGCTGATCTTTGAAGGAAGAGAAGTATTTTAGCATGAGGAAACATGAGAGAGTCTGTTTACAGTCATGGCCATCAAAGGTGGAAGAAGACAAGATGAAATCAGGAAACTGGGAAGTTCATTTTGGCTGGATCAAAGATTATGTGAAGAGGAATTTTATGAAATGCCAGGATTATGTCTTCATATTTTAGCCAATGAGAACCACTGAGGTTTTTTTAATAGAGAAGTAACATCAGATGTGTCCATTAGGAAATTTGTTTTGGCAGCATATATGAAGGATGAAAAGGCAAGTGTTATGGGAGACTAATAAAATACCTGGGGAAGGATGATGAGTACTTGAGTTAGAGTAGTGGAAAATATGAAATGGGATGAAATTGCGTTCAAAAAGTTATAGTAAAACCTGGGAGTTTGTGAAGATACTTGTTAGAGGCATGTAGTTTTCATGTAGAAGTCCTTCCCATTGCCACACTCTGTATGGAGACACTCATTTTGTTTGGTGTTGTCAAGTTCAGAATTTTTAAAAAATGACAACTTCATTCAATCAGAAACTTCCTTCACCATGAAGTATTAATATTAAATTTGTTTGGCTCAGTCACTAACCCTTTACACAGACTATAATTCAGACTCATGAATTCAGTGTGGTGCCCTTAAAGATATTTAGAATTTATACTAATTTATGTTCATCATTTGAACAGAGGTGGGTTTTTTTTGTTTTTTTTGTTTTTTGGTAACTTTTAAAACACTGGATAAAACTTTTATATGTAAAAAACAAACCCAAAAGGTCAGTCAGAGTAAGCATTTGTTAATCATTTGCTATCGCTAGGCCCTAAATGCTTATTTTTAGCATTGTGGATAAAGAAAGTCAGAAGATATCCCTGTTCACAAGGAGTTTATAGCCTAATGGGTGAACCAGTATGCAAACTACCATAAATTGAAGTTCATTCATGAAGGTAAGACGTTATTATTATTAAAGGGATTTGGGAAAGACTTCTAGCAAAAAGTGAAATATTAGCTGAGGCTTGAAGCCAGGAGATGGAGATGAGGAAGAGAATTTTTTGGAATGGAGACACAGTGAAAATACAGAATCTGGAGATGATCTTGTTTAAAAAAGTAGCCAGGAAGGACCATCTCATCTCACTGGTTCATAGAGGGCATAAAAGAAGTGAGGTATAAGAATGGAAAATTAGTAAGGCAGGAAGGGGTCAGAATATGGAGTGTTTTAAATGTCAAATGGAGAATTTATTGTTTATTCCTGGAGGCGGTAGGGGTGCCAAGATGGAATGGACATGACTTGTCAACTGCCTTTTAAAATGTGGTTCCCAGAATTGGACATGGTACTTTAGATGTATTCTGGGGGCAAAATACAATGAGACTATTTTTTCTTGCACAGAGGAAGCCAATTCTATTTGAAATCATTAAAAACAAACAAACCAAACCCTCACAGATTTGTGGACCCTAGGTTAAGAAGGCTTTAGAGAATTTATTTCTAATGATGTAGCCTAATACTGAATTAGCTTTTGTAGCCTCCATCTCACACTGCCAATTCATTGTGCTTTCAGTCTGCTAAACTTACTGCTTCATTTCTTCCAAATTCAACAAAACCCTCAAAGTTTTGTGAACTATTTTCTAGCCATCCTTACCCATTCTATATATGTGTACTTGATTATTTTGAATCCAGGTTCATTATTTCAAGTTTATCCCTATTAAATTTCATCTTTATAACTTGAGCTTCTTGACACCCAAAAATTTTACAGGCATAATTTTGAGGATTTTATCCAAGTCATTTACTAACATTGAGAAGACCATGGTAAAGTTCAGAGCTCTGGAACACTCCACTAAAACTGTCCTTTCAGATTATCATTTATTAATTAATCTAGCCTTCAAATTGTGAAAAATTAAGATCTGTCCAAGTAATAAAATACAACCTTTCTTCTGAATATAATTATTTTCTGCCTTTTGTCATGGTCCAGGCTTGCACAACCTGTGGCATGCCAAGGAATTTCAGGCGGCCTGCAGAAGATGTAGAGTAAAACATTTTTCATTTTCTTGATGGTTTCTGGAAATCCTTTGGTGTGCCTATGGGTGGGCTGCAGGTTGTTTAGACCTATTATAGTTATTCCTAGCAAAAAATCACTAATACTTATCTTCAAAAGAAGTAAACATAATTAGAAGAACTTGAAAGTTTTAGTTGGCTTGTTTTGTTTTTGGTGGACCGAGTGATTCAGTGGCTTATTAAAGACTTTAGTTGGTCAGTAACAGTCCTAGTACATAGTGCAGACTCTGGGACATGGTGAGTTTTAGTTGATTGACTCTCTTTAGAGAAGAGGGTACCCCCTTCATGCATGACCCACCCATCTTATTGGAACCTTTCACCTTTTCTCAGTGTTAGTTTCTGGAGTCATATAGATCTTTCCAGAGCCCTTATCAGGAAGGCTTTTTAATGCCACCACACGTTTACGTTGGCACTACCATGAACTACAACTTCTGTTATTTTGGGGCAGTTAGGTGGTGCAGTGGATAGAGCATGAGTACAAGAGTCAGGAGGACCTGAGTTCAAATCTCACCTCAGACACTTGACACTCATTAGCTGTGTGACCTTGAGCAAGTCACTTAACCCCTATTGCCTCATCCTGGGTCATCTCCAGTCATCCTAATGAATATCTGGTCACTGGATTCAGATGGCTCTGGAGGAGAAGTGAGACTGGTGACCTGCACATCCCTCCCTCACTCAAAACAAAGTCAAGTGCAAGTCATGTCATCATTTCTGTGATGGCATAGTCGTCTTTGGCACTGAAGGACAAACACATATTAATCAATCAGTTTTGCTTATAGTAATTTAGTTAGTTCTAAAGCCCCCTGACTATAATGTTAAGAGTGCTAGACTTAATTGAAATTTGGGTTTGAATCCCATCTTCTGCACTTGATAATGGTATGTTCGTAGACTTTGCTGAGTCTCTGTTTTTTTTCAGTAAAATAAGGTTTAAACAAATGTAATGCTAGTATCAGCATCCTAGAGTTGCTGGTGAGTCCAGAGAGAGCGATAATAATTCCAAAATGCTTTACAAACCTATTTGCTGTGTCTGCTTATTTATATACATGAGATTCATTAAGCAAGCCCAGTGAAGAAAAGCTTTCTCTTGGTTATTCTAGGTCATTTTCCCTGACAAGTTTAAGCTAGTTTTAGATTTGGTCCCCTTTATCAAAAACTTTGTAATTTTAAGGGCCATTGTCAGTCTCTTGATTGGTTGAACCCACCTGCAGTCTGCTAACTTTTTTATCTGACTTACTCTCAATGACTTTAGCAACTCTGTGGAAACTTAACTTTTTTGCTCTCTCACACTATAGAAGAACATTAGCTCGATAGTCCATTTTGTTGATGATGGGGAAAACAGAGAGTTAAGTTAAACAAAACTCCTAAGGCCAACATACCTATCTATCAGTACTACACCCATCAAAAAAATGAGCTAGGGAATTTAAACAGGTGATAATAATTTCATAGATAACCTGACTCTTGTTGGATTCATGTCTAATACTAGTCAATGAGAGGTATATTTTGTTCAGAAGGAAGATTAATTAAGATAGTAGTTCTATATGTGAAGGTTAGTCACTAAGAAGTGGCACCGTGAACGTTTCGTTTAAGGATTGAAGGAGAAATTGTGAGATGGTGTCTGAAGTATTGGAAAATGCAATAATAATCCCACTGATAAACCTGATTGATAAGTTTTTGGTGCAGATTGCAAAGCTGGTAAAGTTGTGGGTAATAAACCCATTGATAAACCTGATTGATAAGTTTTTGGTGCAGATTGCAAAGCTGGTAAAGTTGTGGGAGACTTAAAATATCTGGATAGTCTGTTTTCTCTACTAAAAACAGTTTGACTAACTTTTTAAAAAAATTTTTTCTACCCTTTTCTTCCTCCCTCTTAAAAGGAAAATAAAAACTTTGTTTAAAAAACAAAAACTTATATTCAGCAAAGCAAATTCCCATGTTAGCCAGAAGTGTGTGTTTGAGTCTACGTTTTCATCCTCTGTTAAGAGAGAGGAGCATTCTTTACCAGTTTTTTGTAATCATGATTGAACATCTACTTCTCCAAAATTGTTTGATTTTTATAATGTAGTATAAATTGTTTTCTTGATTTGGCTCACTTCATTCTGCATCAGTTCATAAAGTCTTGGGTTTCTCTGGAACTGCCTTTCCTCATTTCCTACAACAAATCCAACCTCATCATAATGTATAATCTTTGGAAATTTTTCAGTAGTCTCCTTGCTAATATTTTATTTAAAATTTTTGCAGAATTATTAATTTTGTTCACTTGTTTTGACTTTCCTTGATTTAGTTGTCAAGACTGTATATCAGAAGGAATTTATTAGAATACTTTTTCAATTTTTTAAAAACAGCATGTATTCTTTTTTTTATATACTTGATGGAACTCACTTATAAATTCATTCTATTTCATTTATATTATCAATTTTATAGGTGCATAGTTGGGCAAGTAATTTATTTTTTAAATACTATTTTCAATTACATGTAAGGACCATGTTTTGAACATTCATTAAAAAAAAATTGAGTTTCAAATTTTCTCCTTGCCTGTCCTCCCCCTTCCCTAAAACGGTAAGCAATTTGACGTAGGTTATATATGTGTAATTGTGTTGATATTTTTCCATGTCAGTCATGTTGTGAGAGAAGAAACAGACCAAAAAAGGCAAAAACTACCAAAAAAAAGTGAAATGAAAACCATATACTTTGATCTGCAAACAGAAATTTTGCTGTTATTGTGTACTCTGATTCTCCTCACTTTGGCTGTGTAATGCATGCAGTGTGCCCCTGGTTCCGCTCACTTTGGCTGTATAATGTATACAATGTGCCCCTGGTTCTGCTCACTTTATTCAGATCAGTTCATATAAATCTTTACTGGTTTTTCTGAAGTCTGCCTGCTCATCATTTCTTATAATAATAATCCATTATATTCATGTACTGCAACTTGTTTAGCCATTCCCCAATTGATGGACTTCTCCTCAGTTTCCAATTCTTTGGGAAAAAGAGGTGCTGTAAATATTTTTGTACATTGTGAGTCCTTTTCCCATTTGTACGATCTCTTTGGGATACAGCCTTAGAAGTGGTATTACTGGGTATGCAGTTTTATAGCCCTTTGGACATAGTTCCAAATTACTCTCCAGAAGGGTTGAATTAGTTCACAACTCCACCAGCAATACATTAGGGTCCCAATTTTCCCCCATCTTCTGCAATTTTTATCATTTTCTGTTTTGTCATGTTAGCCAATCAGATAGGTTTGATTTTAGTATATTTGCATTTCTCTAATAAACAGCGATTTAAAGCATTTTTTCATATGACTATAGATAGCTTTAATTCTTCATTTGAAAACTGCCTGTTCATATCCTTTGTCCATTTGTCCATTGGGGAATGACTTATATTATAAATTGCACTCAGTTCTCTCTATGTTTGAGAAATAAGGCTTTTATCAGAGATGCTTGCTGTAAAAATTCTTTCCCATCGTTCTGCTTCCCTTCTAATCTTGTTGGCATTGGCTTTGTTTGTGCAAAACCTTTTAAATATAATGTAATCAATATTATCCTCTTTACATTTCATAATGTTCTCTGTCTCCTGAATGGTCATAAATTCTTGCCTTCTCCATAGATCTGACAGATAAACTATTCCTTGCTCTCCTTGTTTGCTTATAGTACAGCCTTTATATCTAAATTGTGTAGCCATTTTGACTTGATCTTGGTATGTGGTGTAAAATATTGGTAGTTTCTGCCATGCTATTTTCCACTTTTCCCAGCAGTTTTTGTTAAAGAGTGACTTGTTATCTCAGAAGCTGGAGTCTTTGTGTTTATCCAACAGTAGATTACTATAGTCATTGACTGTAGTGTTTTACGTACTTAACCTATTCCTATTTCTTTGCCAGTACCAAGTAGTTTTGAAGATTGCTACTTTAAAATGCAATTTAGGTCTGGTGTGGCTAGCCTGCCCCTTTTCTTGAAGTGTTTTTTTGCTTAGAACCTTTTATTTCCTCTTTACCCTTCTCTTCCTGTGCCCCTGTTGAGTAATATCTGTTTATGCACCTAACTCTTTGAGTCTATTCTGACATCCTTTGATCAGTTCGGATAAAAGTGAAGTTCAAGTGGTCACCCATTTCTCCCCATTCATTTTTCCTTGTTTTAGTTTTTTACTTATGTATCCCAGTTATGTGGAAATTTCCCCCACTTTACCCTCCCCAGTGCATTCCTTTTCTTAATTTAATTTTACTATCTTAATATCAGATCTACTCCAAAGACTGCCCTACGTCTCATTAAGACTCTGTATGACTCATGACATGTATGACTGACTGTACATGTATCATCTCCTGATAATAAAATGTAAATAGTTCATCCTAGTTTGTTCCCTTAGGATTACTCATATTTATCCTTTCCTATTTGTTTGGTGTTTGTATTTCAAGATTTTTATGCAACTTTGGCTTGTTTTAATCAGGAATGTCTGGAGGTCCTTTATTTCATTAAAATGGTCTGTTAAAACCTATGGACCCCTTCTTAGAATGTTTTCAAAATGCATAAAATAAAACATCTAGAATTACAAAAGAAACAGAATTTTAGTGAAAATAATAATGTAGTTTCCCCCATCCAAGTTCATAAGACCCCCCTGAAATCTGTGTATAGATTCCTTTGGGCTCTCTGGACCATAAGTGAAGAATTTTTGCCCCTGAAGGATCTGCAGTTTCTTTGGTGTGGGTACTCTTTACCTGCCTCAAAGTCTGTCATGTGGAGATTTGTTATGGTCAAAAACTTTTATCTCTTTGAGGCCAGATAGATGAGTAGTTATTCTTACACAAGGCCATTTGCAAGAGTTACTTATTTCCATTTTGGTTTGCAGCACACACCAGTCTCCTTTGTACTGTGATGAAGCTTTGGAGATGACTTGGGGAGACAGATCTTGAAATTAGCATATATATGTATTATACATACATATATACATATATATATATATATGTATACTTCCTGATGAAAACTTTCTCTTACCAAACTTTTCTTACAAAATTTCAGTTGGAATTTGTTAGAAACAAAATGGTTATTGTGAAATTATTAGAAGCATGACAGTAGACTATGCCGTGCTGTTAAACTTTAGACATAGGAATTGTGGGGTTGGGAAAGCACTATAAAGGAAGTAATTAAAATTAAAATTCATTTTCTGCTTTCAAAACACCAGAAAAAATGGAATGCCAGGCATTGAAGTCACCTAGCAATAATGAAAGTGTATTCTACAAAAGATCTTTAAAAAACTACTCTACCAGGTTAAGTAAATTTAAAACGAGTTACGTAGTAAGAGGAGTTAGTGTAATTTTTATGTAGTAGTAAGTTTGTCTCAGACTGTGGCTTAAGAGTCCGGTAGTTTATTTGACATCACTGAATTTTCAGAATAGAGAGCTTTACTAATTGCTATTTAATCTTTTTAAACTAAAAAAAAAATGGTAATGCTGATAAACTATGTAAGGCTGATGTTTGCGGCAAACAAATAAAAAATGATTTCAACTTTAAAATACTATGTGTCTTATGTAATGACTCTGGTGTTTTATTTTCTTTTTCAGTCAAATTACAGAAAAGTAGAAAAAACTCTGGAGGTAGCACATTATTTGAGTATGGCTATCAGTAGGAAGACTTGTATAAAGTGGCTAACTATAGGAGTGTGCATGAAGAGTCAGCAAAACACTGGTCAGATCAAGGCAGCGTTTAGTGCCATCTTGTCAGTGCTCAAACTGGATTCGTTTATTGGAGAAACTTTTGTTTTTTGGAGACTTACTAGAAAATACCTTTTTAAATCAAAATATGGGGTAAGAAATTTTAAGAGTAAATTTTGGAGGTTTATGCACAGTAGTGGAGAGATGGGACTCATGAGCTACATGAGCTTCAGTGAAAAATTCTGTCCTTAAAATTAAGTAGTTCATTACTTTTAGTAGAATGGCATTATTTTCTCTCATTCTTATCAGTTTGACTTAAGCTTTAGCTTAAATATCTGTTGGCAGCATCAAGGCGGAGTGCTAGGTTTAGACTCCAGAATCTAGATTCGAATCTGTTGGTACGTTGTATTGGTATCATGGACTGATCTCTTATTTCTTTCCTGGGCCTCAGGTTCTTCATTTTTGTGTTGGGACTTGGATTAAATGACCTCCCAGGTTTCCTTCTTTGTCTAAATCTGTGATCCACTGGGTTTGTTTTTTTAATAGTTTATGAATATTGATTCAGCAATTGCAAATGCAGTCCTGTAAAAGAGACTACAATAATTCATCCAATAAATAAGTTATTTTGGCCACAAATTAATTTATACCAGTGCTAGAAAAATGGATTCAACATTGAAAATTCCACTATGTTAACCACATTAAAAACACAAAACATTCAAAACTGCCTGATTATCCCAATAGAAGCAGAAAAAAACCCTTTACAAAACACAATCCCCATTAATGCTAAAATCCCACAGACCATGGGTAGAGAGAGCACTCTTAAAAATCATGAAAAGCATCTCTCTGAAATCAAAAGAAAGGGTTTACATATACAATGAGCGTACAGTAGAGCCCTTCCCAATAAATGAGAGTAAAGAAAGAGTGTACTTTCATCATATTTTTAACTACTAATAGCAATAAAGTATGAGAAATAAGTTATATACATATAGTTGAAAAAGGCAAAACTATTCTTATTTCCTAATGTTATGATAATTTACCTGGGAAATCCTAGAAAATCCTCAAATATTTTAATTGATGTAATAGAGATCTTAAGCAAGTTTGAAGGCTAGAAAATATGCCCTCACAAATCAACTGAATTTTAATTCCACTGGTTTTAAGTAATCATTGTTTATTATTTGGAGAGAAATTTAATTGGAGCTAAATGAGTGTTTAGAAAAGTTAAGGGGAGGTAGCCATTATAGCCAGCTTTTGGTTCTGATAATTTTTGGTTTCAATTTGAATGACTTAATTTCTCAGGAAAGCTTAAAATTTCAGCTTAAATTTTTACACGACATCCTAATAATTGGCAAAGTTTATAGCAAGTTGTGACAGTCAAGGTTGTTGGTGTGCATAGCCATTCCACACTGCCTTTGGTATGGTTGTCTTAGTCAACACCTTTAATGTTAAGGATATTATTAACAGCAAAATAACCCGTTCGATTTTCATACAGTTTTAATTATTGAGAAATTCTTTACACTGAGCTCAAATCTGATGCTCTGTAATTTCTGCCTATTAGTCCTAGCTCTGTCTGCCATAAATATATATGAATAATGTCCTTCAGATATTTGAAGACAAATATTATTTCTAAAGGTTTTTCACCAATCTTTTCAACCTGTTACTATGATCTTGGTTTCTGGTATCTTAAATTTGCGTTGGGTTCTTCTTAAAATGTGGCACTTTGATTTGAGCACAGTAATACTTCCCCAGGGTAGTAACTATAACAAGCTTGTGAAAAATTAAGATCTGTCCAAGTAATAAAATACAACCTTTCTTCTGAATATAATTATTTTCTGCCTTTTGTCATGGTCCAGGCTTGCACAGCCTGTGGCATGCCAAGGAATTTCAGGCGGCCTGCGGAAGATGTAGAGTAAAACATTTCTCATTTTCTTGATGGTTTCTGGAAATCCTTTGGTGTGCCTATGGGTGGGCTGCAGGTTGTTTAGACCTATTATAGTTATTCCTAGCAAAAATTCACTAACACTTGTCTTCAAAGAGAAGTAAACATAATTAGAAGAACTTGAGAGTTTTAGTTGGCTTGTTTTGTGTTTGGTGGACCGAGTGATTCAGTGGCTTATTAAAGACTTTAGTTGGTCAGTAACAGTCCTAGTACATAGTGCAGACTCTGGGACATGGTGAGTTTTAGTTGATTGACTCTCTTTAGAGAAGAGGGTACCCCCTTCATGCATGACCCACCCATCTTATTGGAACCTTTCACCTTTTCTCAGTGTTAGTTTCTGGAGTCATATATAGATCTTTCCAGAGCCCATATCAGGAGGACTTTCTGAGAACAGGCAATGTCTTCCTTTTTTTAAAGAGCAAAAATATTTAACATATGATGATATTTTATTTTTGGTCTTGGACTTTCTTAGCTAGCTTTAGGTGATCTTCACTGATTCTACTGTGTCCTTGCAAGTTTAGTCTGTACCACATTGTTTATTGGAATAGATTGTGAACTTTAATTCTGTGACATAAAGAAGGGAATAAGTACCAAAATACTGTCATTATTTTTATTCTTTGATTTATAAAATGACAAAATTTTAGAACAGCAAAAAGCGGGGAACCTTAGAGATTGGTTCATAAGAAAAATATTACGTGTAGGGATTGGTATTAGATAACATTTCTTGCCTGCAATGGTAGGTACATTATAGGTGCTCAACAAATATTGTTAAATAATGGGTTAATTTTAGTCTGTTAAGTGAGACATGACTTGAAGACATTTCAGGCTTACATGCGTTTAGTGAATATCGAGTTTCTTCTGGGGGAGTAGGTTCTTCTCTTTTTAGTTGACCTTCATAGCTTTCCAAGTTAATTTCTGGTACATTAATGGACTGTTTTTCTTGCATATATTTTTAGTTAATAAGTTTTCGGACTTGTGACAGTTAATTCAGTTGTGATTTGCACTCTTCTAATTGTAGTTGAAATCTAATCTCTTCTAAGCTGTTAGGGGAATACAAAGAAAGACCACTTATTAATTTGATTGCTATTCCATCTAAGTTAGCAGAGTTCATCTCTCCTGCTCAGTTTATAGACTTTTTCAACTTGAGATATTTTTTGGTAACATTTAGTTTTTAAACATCTTGTTAACTAGAAAATATGCTTATTTGTTGGCTATGGCAGTGTCAACTGAGGAAGGCTGGACAGAAGGCAGTCCCGGAAGGTGCTAAACTCACGGGTGTGGCTACTACCTGTCAGGGAGCAACTTATCAGTTCTGTTTTGGTATACCAAGGTCGCAGAAGTCCAACTAACAGGTAAAAATTAAATTGTGATTTATCCTTAAGTGCTTAAAATGCAAGTTAATTTCTACTTTTTAATGTTATATACTGATTTGTAGTTTAAATGTCAGGTTTTGTCAAAATAGCACTTTGGGATATTGGAAATCTATCCAGTATATAATTATTTGGCACGTAGTTTTGTTGGACTTATTTTAGAATTTTAATAATTATATTATAAGTACACTTCTAAGGGGTTCTATGTGCAAAAATACATTGATGACCCTGTTTCGAACATTATTAAGCTAATGAAGTTTCCAAAACAAATTTCTTAAAGTTTTCAAGTAGGTTTTTTTGGTTATACTTTTAATACTGTCATATGTTAAAAATATAAAAAGAATTAAAAAAATAAAACATTTGAAAGGGTAGATAGTGGTTCAGTTCAAGGAAACTGTTGCTAAAACTTTCCTTAAAGAGCAGGCTATTGCATAAATTTTTTGAGGGATTCATAAAAACTGTAAGATTTTTATTTTATTTAAAAACAAAGCAAAAATTTAGTGTTTTATATATATGATATATATGCATCAGACTGCTCTCATGAGCTACTCATGCACCCTCATATTTACTGTCAAAAAAGGGTATTAGGAAAGCTGTGGGGTGTAGAGGAGATATGTTACCTGAATTTAGTTAATGTGGAGTAGGGGTGACTATGATGTCTGTCATCTGGAAATTTATAACTTTTCTATGGAGATATTTGTTATATTTTTATTTCTTTTTTAAAGAAACATCTCCAACATTTCCCCCGGTATTCTTTTACCTGCACCTCCCACAAAGCCATCCCCACATAACAAGTAGTAATTTTCAAAGGTGAAAAAAGAAAAAGGGAAAAATCTTACAGAACAGTACAGTGAAAAAAATCTGAAGTCGTGTGTGCGGTACACAACGCTTGTAAGATTTCCCATCGCTACAGACAGCCAACAGTGGGCTTGGGAGGGTCTTCTTACATTTCATTTTGAGCCATACTTGCTCTTTATAAATATGCAGTGTTCACTTTTGATTTATTTTTTTTTGGCTTCTTTTTATTTACATCTTTGTAGCCACTGTGTATAGCAGCTAGGTGGTGAAGTGGACAGAATACTGGGCCTGAAGTTAGGAAGACTTACCTTCCTGGATTCAAATTTGACCTCAGATGTTATTTTGGGTGTGATCCTGGACAAACCACTTAAATTCTGCTTGCCTCCATTTCCTGAGCACATGGGGTTCTTAAGAGAGGGCTGAGGAGAGAGCGCTTTCCAGTCATGGTGGCCAACCATGTAATGGAGACTAGTTATGGAATAGTTAACTTGTCTGGAACGTAGAGCTTGTGAGATGGATTACTGCGTAATGATAACAATAGAAAGGTGAGGACATAGGAGCATAGATTTAGTAGGGACTTTGGAGACCATCTTGTCTAGCATCCTCATTTTTATGGAAGAAGAAATGTTAAGGCCCAGGAAGCATAAATGACTTTCCCAGGAGGACCACAAGGCGACACTGCTGAAAGGCTTTACATATCAAATATAGTAGTGTGTATGGAATCCCAGAGGAACTGCTGAATGACATGTGGTAGAGACTACCACTTTAAAATACCAGTTTGACATAATATGTGGGGGATAGTTTAGAGACAAGACAGATATCAAGTAAGAGACTCGTAATGATGCAGTTGAGAGGACATAGTCTGAACCCTTAGATGGTTTCTGTGTGAATGTATCCAGAAAAAGATGGAGTCTAGAGATGTTGATATTTACCTTCAGGACTTAGTAGCTAATTGGATATGGTAGGTGAAGGAGCATGGCTTTGCTTACCTTGAAAGTGTGGGTTATTGGAAGAATAGTGGCACCTTTACAGAGTTAGAAAATTTGGAAATAGATGGATGAATTTTTGTGGAAATAGTGTAAGTTTTGAGTTTTGCACAAACATCTAAGGGGAAATGTACAGTTCATTGATAAGCTGAGACTAGAGCTCAGGAGAAAGACCAAGCTTGGATATATAAATCTGGTATCATTTACATAGAAGTGAGAATTTAACCTTGGGAGCTGATGAAATCATCAAAAGAGTAGGTCTATAGAGAGAAGAGCTCTCAGGACAGAGCCTAGGGTACATCATACTTCAGGAATAAAAGTAGAAAAAAATTACTTATTGCATAGTAATGTCTATCTTATTGATAAATGATGTTTCACATAAGTTGAATTTTCAAAAAATTGGAATCATAAATTATGCATAGAATGTGAATTTTAAAAAATAGGAACCTTCTGTCTTTTAAGTGCCATATAGTACTTTCAGCATTTTTGCTGGAACTTTACTGGACTTAATTCATTAGTTTATAAGTCTCTGATTATCTTTTACACTGCTTTTGAAGCAAAAGAGAGCTTTCCAGAATTCATCATATAATTTTCAATAAACAATATATACAAAGTGTAATGTAATAATTCCTCACTTTTTGACTCAGGGTTGTTTGACATGTCAGTTACTGTTGCTGTTTTGCACTGTAATATTTTGATAGCATCATTATAAAGTTTTTACCTTGATAATAAATGCTAAACTGCTTTTTTTGAGTTCTTGAATTATGAATTGTTACTGTAAATGACTCTACCTTTAACAGTTTCCTGACCTAAGTTGTTTTACTATCAGATTCCAATATTTCTGCAACTCTACCTCTTCTCTTAAAGAAATAGAAGGAAAAGGAGTTATAAATCTTAAAGTGGTATATGAGTATAAACTTTTAATTTACTTATTAATTTAGCTATTCCAATATCATTTTTGCTTATTTCTACAATGTAACCTATGTTACTAATTGAGATTAGTAGATAAAAGATGACTGATCAAGAATTTTACTGTATGTATAATCAAACTCAGTTATTTATTTGAATTATTTATAGTGAAACTTAATTTCTGTTCAGCATTCCCCATGTAATTTAGCATATTCCTGAGTTTCCTACTACTGCTAGTAATTGTATATTTAGAAAATGTTCATTAATTTTGAAATTTGCTTAAATAGAGATTTGGAAGAAAAATAATAAATTTGGGCCAGTTTTCTTTTTAATAGCCATAACACATTTCATTATTAACACAATTTTTACATTCACAACACTAATAAAATATGTTTTTATTTATGGCACAGTTTTAGAATGATTTGGGTTGGTAGTATTTTGAATTTTGAATTGTGCATTTAGAGCTGGAAGAGATGTTAAGAGTAGTCTCCAGTCCAACCGCCTTGTTTTCCGCTTGATGACATAGGGTGACTGGCCCAAGGTCCTGCAGTCATTTTAAGTAAGTCCAGTGCTGGAGGTCTTCCTGACTACTAAGTTCAGTGCCTTATCATCCTCTATGCCATGCTGCCTCATCAGGTGATAATGCTTTTACTTTAGCAGCAAATTCTTAATCATCTTTGTAACAAGAAGCAAACAGGAGTGTATGACAGCAGTAAATAACATGGGAACTTTTTGAAATACATAGATATTTTTGGGTAGAAGATAGACAATTTTAATATTCTATCCCTCATAATCTTAAACTTTGATTGCTTTCCCTATTTGATTGTTTGATACTTTTGCCAGTGAGGGAGTGGAGGGAAGAACCATTGCTGGCGCAGGGTGGGAGGGGAAAATAAGGCCTATTGTGGAGCATGCTGCAGGGAGCAGGCGCTCACCTCAAAATGGGGGAAGCCTTCTTCTGATTCCCCAGCTGCTAATGCCTTCCCTCCCAGACTACTTTGTATTTAGCTAATTTGGTATTTATTTTTATTTATTAACTTTTTGTTTATGCTGTGCATGTTTTATTTTGTTTATTTGAAGTTTTCTTCATGCTTTAATACATTCTATGCTGTCATCTTTTGGAGTTCTAATTTCACTTTAAAAACTTCAATTAAGGAAACATTTATTAAAGCCCCATACCAGTTTATGGTTCTTGAATACAAATAGAAAAACGAAACACTCGTACTCCCTGTTCTCCAGGAGCTTCATATCTAAAGAACCATTTGTTGCTTTGTCTCTCAGGTGACATCCTTCTTTTCCAGATTGATATGATGTCAGGTGTATTGTAATCATTTTCTTGTTGTATTCACTGCTTTTGGGGACAGTTACTAGTTGTACTTTTTTTGGGAGGAGTGTGGGAGTAGTGTGTGATCTTGTCCATAGTTAGCACTATGCCTGGTTTACAATGGGTGCTTAGTAAATGCTTACTTACTGACTGTTGGAACATAGACATTTTATTTCCACCTTTATATCAGAATTACTTTGTTAAAAGTAAAACATCTGGATGTTTACAAGTTGTTAGAACTGTACAACCAAACAGTGTTCTCGTTGTGCCGTGATTATCTCTGTTAATAGACTGAAGGACTTTTACCTTGAAACAATACTTTATTAAAACTGTACTTAACTTCCTGAGATCACTAATGTGATTTTTACCATCTATTCTTTAGAAAACCAGCAATTTCTGATATTGGGTCTGACTACTATGAAATCTTTTTCTTTTCCCCTCTTAGTAATAGATTGTCTTTAACCTATTAATAAAAGGTTCTTTAGATTGATTTTATTTTAAATATTTATCCAGATGCTTTGCATAGTTTTGGTTTTGTGATTTTAGATTTGGTCATACTCTGGCTGTTAAATTATTCTCCAAGCTTGTCTCAGTCAGTGTTTTAGATCTTGGGGATTCGGAAACAAAGCAAAATACTTCTGGCCCTTGAGATGCTTCCATTTACAGAGATTGCAAGCTGGTAACAGAAGAGGAAGGTGACAAGCATTTGTGAGAACTATGAAAGGCCTCTTGCAGTTGGTGGTGCTTGAGTTGAATCTTAGATGAAAGCAGAGTTTTCTAGAGTCAGAAAGGTGAGGCAGGAGTGCATTTTAGGCATAGAGGTAGCCAGATGCAAGATGGAGTGTTGTATATGAGGAACAGAGAGAAGGCCAGTTTGTCTAAGAGGGTAAGCTATAGTAATTCTGTAATGGTAGGACAGCGTCAATCAGGAGCTGTTGTAGTAGCCATGAAATAGTTGATAATGGAGGATGGCTATAGGGTGGTCTTTACGTGAAGAGAAGGGTACTTAAGGGAAATATAGTGATTACATGTGTGACTGTACGGAAGGATGATTGGGATATCAACAGAAATTGGAAGCTTGGAAGAGAGAGGGGTATGTTTGAGGTGAGGAAATGATTGAGTTCAGTTTTGGACATGTTGAGTTTGAGGTGTCTGGCAGAAATCCATTAGGCATTTGGTGACAGATGCTAGGGAGATGAGGAAAGTACCCACATGGGGTCACAGTGGTAAAGTTCAGTGAGTCAGAAACAGAGCTGGTGGTGTGGAATGTAGGATTCTTAGCCTGAGTCTTTTCCCAAAATGGAAACCTTGGAAGGAACTTGCCAATGGAAGAATGGGTCAGGGTGTAGGGTAGGAGATGTTCTAGGGTGAGATAGTAAGGTAAGTAAGGTAGTGAAGTCCAGAGAGTCAGAAATCCAACAGAAAGTTGGAGTGGAAAAAATCATGCTGCAGTTGTGCCTGGGTCCAACACAAATTTACATTAATACAACCTCGACTAGGCCTTCACAGCTGTTAGGTAATTGTATCCTATCTCCCTTATCAATTCAATATCCCATTCTCTACAGCTGGTCTTCTAAAACTTTTCCTCCCTCCTCAAACCTCCTGTTGCACCTTTCTCCCTCCCCCACTTCCCCCCACCACACACACACACAGTCTGGGCTGAGAACCTCACCTTACATTTTTACAGAAAAAAGGAAAGCCATTGTCTGTGAACTCCCTCTTCTCCCCTCTTCTTTACCTTCTATGACTCAGGTTCTTTCTGCCTCTCTGCCTTACTAAAACTTACCCTACTTCTGTTCAAGTGATCTCGTTTCATCCTCCTCCAACAGGCTGCCCCCTCTCATTCCTATTCATTTGGACATGTTCCCTAATCACTTATTTTCAATTTCTCTCTGACTACAGGTTCCTTTCTTACTGCCTACGATTATACCCATGTCTTTCTTACTCTGAAAAAACACCTTATATATCTGTTGCGACTTTTGTAGGGAAATTCCTGGATATAGTAGGCCTCCACTTTGTATCCTCTTACTCTCTTCTTAACACCTTACAGTCTGGTTTTGGACCTTATCATTTCACCAAAACTGCTCTCTCTAGAGTTACTAAATGATCTTTTAGTTGTCAGAGCCAGTGGCTTCAGTCCTCATTTTATTTAGGATTTTTGCATCCATATTCATTAATGGAATTGGTCTTTAATTTTCTTTTTCTGTTTTTCCTCTTCCTGGTTTAGGTCTCAGTGCCATATTTATTTTATAAAAGGAGTTTGGTAGCACTTCTGCCTATTATCCCATTTAAATGTTTGGTAGAATTCACTTCTAAACCCATCTGATGCTCATACTTCTTCCTTGGCTCATTTGTGATCTGTTCAATTTCTTTTTCTAAAATAGGTTTATTTAGATATTCTTTTTTATTCCTGTTGATCTAGGCAGTTGTATTTTTTTGAGTATTCTTCCATTTCACTTAAATTGTTAAATTTATTGGTGTATTATTGTGCAAAATAACTCCTTATAATTGCTAATTTCATTTTTATTAGCGGTGTGTTCACCCTTTTTGTTTTTCATTTTTGATACTACTCATTGGGTTTTATTATTTTAAAAATCATATTAACCAATGGTTTATTTTATTGTTTTTTTTAAAATAAAACTGAATCCTAGTTTTATTTATTAATTCAGTGGTTTTCTTAATTCAATTTGATTAATCTCACCTTTAATTTTTAGGATTTCTAATTTGGTGTTTAATTGGGGATTTCTAATTTGTTCAGTTTTTTTTTAAATTGCTACCCAGTTCATTGATCTTCCTCTTTCTCTCTTTTATTTATGTAAGTATTTAGAGATATAAAATTTCCTCTAATTACTGCTTTTGCTGCATCCTATAGGTTTTGGTATGTTGTTTCACTACTATTGTTCTCTGTAATGAATTTTTTTCTATAACTTGTTCTTTAAGATTAGATTATTTTGTCTCCAGTTAATTTTGTCTATTTCCATAGTCTTTTATTAAATATAATTTTTTATTGTAATACGATCTGAAAAGAAAGCATTTTAATATGCTTTTCTGAATTTAACTGTAAAGTTTTTATGCTCCACTCTGTGGTCAGTTTTTTGTAAAGACCTTGTGCTGATGAGAAAAAGGTTTTTTCTTTTCGTTCACTTTCACTTCTCTCCAGAATCTATCATATTTAGCTTATCTCAGATTCTATTCATCTCCTTGATTTCTTTCTTACTTATTTTTTGGTTTGATTTATCTAGTTCTGAGAGGGGAAAGTTGAAGTACCCCACTATTATAGTTTTGCTATCTATTTCCACCTGTAATTTATTTAGCTTTTCCTTTAAAAAATTTGAATGCTATAACGTTTATATATGGGCAATATAGGTTTAATATTGATATTCTTTCATTATCTCTGTTACATTTTACCATAACACAGTTTAACTCTTTATCTCTTTTAGTTAAATCTATTTTAGCTTTTACTTTGAGAGCATAATTGCTACCTGTCCTTTTTTTGTAATCAGTTGAAGCATAATAAATTCTTCTGCAGCTTTTAATTTTTACTCTGTCAGCTCTAAGTCTTTGAATATGACATTTTATATTTAGGATGAATATCCATTTGAATTTAACTTTGGTATGTAGTCTGAGATGTGAATTTAAGTCTATATTTTATGAAACTGATTTTGTTTGGTTCTTTAGTTTATTAAGCATAGCCACCATATTTGATTACTTGTAGGTCTTGCTTGCTTAGTCTTATTCCATTGGTGAATTTTTTATTTTTTCACTTGTGCCACATAGTGTTGATGATCACTGCTTTAAAATAATTTGTTATTTTGTCATTTTAAGTCTCTGTCATTTGCCTTCTTTTTTCTTTACTATTTCTCTTGAGGTTCTTGAACTTTTGATTCTTAACTATTTTAAGTTCTGTAATCTCTTGATAATTGAGTATGTAGTAAATGTTTAACTTAAGTAGAATCATCATGCTAGTTGTTTTATAGATTTAGTTGAACAGTAGGAAAGCAGATTAAATTGCCTTTGTGAAATTACAAAACTCCTTTTATGAACCAGAACTTATCTTGGAAATAAAGATACTTTTAAAAAAAAGTACCAGTATTTAGCCACTATTGCTGTTTGGAGGCAGAATATGGACTATAGCAGAAGTGTCACATTCACTTGGGCAAAACTCTTGGCCAAAATCAGATTAAAATGTAATTGGAAAGTGTTTAAATAAAAATGCAGTATGACATAGATAATGTTAATTTGTGGTTTTCTAAATTAATATGCAGTCCTACAACAGTCTCAGGCACAACTGAAAGTGATTATCCCGGGTAGAAAAATGGAAAGAAGGTCCTAGTAGATGTTAATTTATGACTAGTGAGGAAATAGGAAGAACCTGTAATAAAAGATGCTTTGAGGGAAGATGTATGATAAGAATAGAAGGTTGGCTACTCATTTATCAGAGGGGTGATAAATGGACAATCAGAATGCTCCACTGGCATCCATGTAATTTCAGAAGAAAGTGAGGGCCTCTAGTGTGTTTGGTGAACCTCCTGTTGCTAATTTATTGGAGAACATGAAAAAGATTGGCACAGAATAGATGGTAGATGTGGACGGTCTGTTCTTGCTTCAAGAAGGAAATGTCACAATAAATAAATTAAAGCTATTTTAGTATTGTTATTTTTTAGCACAACAATGAACAGTTATTTGTTTCTTTTTTTCTGCATAATAAGTGCCTTGTAGTTGCCTGCCATATTTGTTTGGGGGCAGTATTAGCTACCAGATTTTGAAATTTTTTTTTTTTCATTTTGCTTCATTTTGTTAGGAATATACACTACTCTTGTTTCTATTTGAAAGGTTTCCAATGTTTTTGTTTAAAATTATGGTAGCTTTCTATTTCAGAGATGTATTGATTCTGCATTAAGGAATATTCCATTCATCCTATGCTTTTTAGTGTCTTTAGTGAAAATGCTGAATTTCATTGAAGGTGTTTTTCTACATCACTGACACATGCTTCTGTCAGTCAATACAGTGCCTTTATACCTTGGATGCCAGACTAGATGTGGATGTAAAGGGTATTTTTTGTGGGTAGATGCAGTGTTCTTTCCACAGAACCACTTGAATAGTGCTAATTTCCTTCCTTAGAGAGATAGTTTGCATAAGATAGGATCAAAAAGACCTGGTTTCATTTTCCTCTTCTGACAGTAGCTTAATAATGAACTAGCAAGTCCTTTAACTCATTGGTGCCCATGGAAAATTCTTGTACTTAGAATCTGAGTACTTAGATTGAGCTCTTGCAGCAAATTGCTTCACCTTAGTTAACACCCTAGAATTTATTAATGGAATTCCATACAAATCTGGCTTTGGTTTAAGAAAGTTCTAGTTTCTCCAAGATGACAAAGTCATAAATCCATTTAATCTTTTTAAAAAGCTTGTTCCTTGTTTAGTTCTTAGCTTCTTTAGGGATTCTGCCATTTTTCATTTTTGTTTCTGGGAGTCTGCTTTTTATTAGAATACTGGAGATGTTTATTGACTTTCCTTTATGGTATTGTATTTCTTCACTGTATCATGGTCTTTGTTTGCTTTGTTCATGTCTTTAGTGTGTCTGTTAGTTACTCTCTAAGTCTGAATTGGTGTAGTGCAGAGAGCACTGAGCCTTCGATCAGGGAGACTGGAGTTTAGATGTGGCCTCAGACCATTATTATTAGCTGTATGATTGTCACACAAGTTCTTTAGCCTCATCAAAAAATTTTCTACATTACCTTCCTTAGCTGTAAAATGGGGGGATCATAGTAGCACATACCTTCCAGGGCTGTGAAAATCAGGATGACATTTGTAAAGCACTTAGCATAATGCCTGGTTCTGCAGTCATCCAGATGAATATCTGGTCACTGGATCCAGATGGTTCAGGAGGGGAAAGTGAGGCTGGTGACCTGCACAGCTCTCCCTCACTCAAAACAAAGTCAGATGCAAGTCATGTCATCATTTCTCTGATGGCATGGTCTTCTTGGGCAACGAAGGTCAAAGACAGACAGATGACATAGTGCCTGGTACTTTTGGTTAGCCACTTAACACATATTTCCCCCTTTTCTTGGTTTTACTTTATTTGGAATGTTTCTTGCTATTTTGAGGTAATGGAAGGGAGCTTTACAACAATGCATTTTCATCTTTTTCTGTAAAGGACTTCATTCAACTAACATTTATTAAGTGTTAATTATATAGAAACGAAATGCAGATTTCATAATTTGTAGAAACTTCAAATTTTTAGTGTCCTGTTGCCTATAAAGCATCAAAATGTTCCCTATTTTTTTGATTTATTAATTGGATAAAGTCATTAAGCATAGTGATATTAGCCCTTATAAAATTCGAGAGCTATATGCTTGGTATGCATGCTGGTATTGGGATTTACCACAGGGTGATGGCATTCCAAAGTAGTGGCATTCATTGTCTACAAAAGCTGAGGATACTCTTATGTATGAACCCTGGTGGCAGCAAGGCAGTGTATTATAGGTCTTTGGTGAAATTAACTGTCTGTTTAAGATATATTAGAAAT
The DNA here is from genome assembly GCA_023548195.1 of Bettongia penicillata ogilbyi. Taxonomy (NCBI): domain Eukaryota; kingdom Metazoa; phylum Chordata; class Mammalia; order Diprotodontia; family Potoroidae; genus Bettongia; species Bettongia penicillata. The sequence continues at coordinate 3,491,651 of JAJHZJ010000654.1, forward strand.
CAGAACATGTTCTTCAAGTGTCCTACTTGGTATTAAGGTAGCAGATGAGTCTTCAAGCATATATGTGTTTACTCCAGGCCAGGTACTATATTAAATTCTGGGTATACAAAGAAAAAAGTTAAACAGTCACTACCTTTTATAGCATGTGCCCTTACAAGGAGATACACCATAACTAACAGGTAGTTTTTGGAATGAACATTTGTAGCTAGGAGGAGGGAAGTTGGGAAAGATGTAGAAGATGGTCCTGCAGCAGTTTTGAAGGAAACCAGGAATTCCAAGAGGGGAGCTAAGGAGGGAAATGCATTCCAGAGAGATGGGAAAAGCCTCTGTAGAGACTGAGAGAGAGAGAGAGACAGATAGACAGACAGACAGACAGAAACAGGAGATGGAAAATGAATTAAAAAAAACATCTATTCACTGAGCAGTAGCATTGGGGGGGGGCTGTGTGTGTAGATAAGAAACTTTTTATTTTTTATTTTTTTTAAAATTTATTTATTTAACTTTTTAGATTCATTTTCATAAAATTTTGGGTTCCAAATTTTCTCCCCTTTTATCCCCTCCCCCCACCCCAGTACCCCAAGCAATCTAATTTTCCCTATCTCCAGTCTGCCCTCTCTTCTGTCATCCCTCCCTTCTCTTGTTTCCATCTTCTCTTTTCTCCTGTAGGGCCAGATGACTTTCTATTCCTCATTAACTGTATGTCTTCTTTCCTAGTAGCAACAACAATACTAAACAGTTGTTCCTAAAACTTTGAGTTCTAAATTCTCCCCATCCCTCCCTCCCCACCCATTCCCTTTGCGAAGGCAGGCAATTCAATATAGGCCATATCTGTGTAGTTTTGCAAATGACTTCAATAATAGCCGTGTTGTGTAAGACTAACTGTATTTCCCTCCATCCTATCCTGCCCATTGTTTCTATTCTGTCTTTTGATCCTGTCCCTCCCCAAGAGTGTTGACTTCTAATTGCTCCCTCCTCCCATTGCCCTCCCTTCCATCACCCCCGCCTTGCTTATCTCCTTCTCCCCCACTTTCCTGTATTGTAAGATAGGTTTTCATACCAAAATGAGTGTGCATTTTATTCCTTCCTTTAGTCGAATGTGATGAGGGTAAACTTCTTGTTTTTTTCTCAGCTCTCCTCTTTTTCCCTCCACTAAAAAGTCTCCTGCTTGCCTCTTGAATGAGATATAATTTACCCCATTCCATTTCACCCTCTTTCCTCCCACCACTGCATTTCTCTCTCACCATTTACCTTAATTTCTTTTAAGATATGGTCCCATCCTATTCAACTCACTCTGTGCTCTCTGTCTCTGTATGTGTGTGCATGTGTGTATGTGTGTGTGCATGCATGCGTGTACGTGTGTGTGTGTGTGTGTGTGTGTGTGTGTGTGTGTTCCCACCACCTACCCAGATACTGAAAAGTTTTAAGAGCTACAAATATTGTCTTTCCCTGTATGAATGTAAACAGTTCACTTCTGGTAAGTCCCTTAAGACTTCTCTTTGCTGTTTCCTTTTTCATGCTTCTTCTCATTCTTGTGTTTGAAAGTCAAATTTTCTTTTCAGCTCTGGTCTTTTCATTAAGAATGATCGAAAGTCCTCTGTTTCACTGAAACACCATATTTTCCCTTGAAGTATTATACTCAGTTTAGCTGGGTAGGTGATTCTTGCTTTGAGTCCTAGTTCCTTTGCCTTCTGGAATATCCTATTCCACACCCTTCGATCCCTTAATGTAGAGGCTGCTAGATATTGAGTTATCCTTATTATATTTCCACAGTACTGGAATTGTTTCTTTCTAGCTGCTTGCAAGACTTTTTCCTTGAGCTGGGAGTTCTGGAATTTGGCCACAATGTTCCTAGGAGTTTCTCTTTTTGGATCTCTTTCAGGTGGTGATCGATGGATTCTTTCAATACTTATTTTGCCCTCTGGTTCTAGAATGTCAGGGCAGTTTTCCTTGATAATTTCATGGAAGATGATGTCAAGGCTCTTTTTTTGATCATGACTTTCAGGTAGTCCCATAATTTTTAAATTGTCTCTCCTGGATCTATTTTCCAGGTCAGTTGTTTTTCCCATAAGATATTTCACATTCTCTTCCATTTTTTCGTTCTTTTGGTTTTGTTTGGTGATTTCTTGGTTTCTCGTAAAGTCATTAGACTCCATCTGTTCCATTCTAATTTTGAGAGAACTATTTTCTTCAGTGGGCTTTTGAGCCTCTTTTTCCATTTGGCTCATTCTGCTTTTGAAAGCATTCTTCTCCTCATTGGCTTTTTGAACCTCTTTTGCCAATTGAGTGAGCCTATTTTTCAAGGTGTTAATTTCCTCAGCATTTTTTTGGGTCTCCTTTACCAAGGTATTGACCCGTTTTTCATACTTTTCTTGCACCTCTCTCATTTCTCTTCCCAGTTTTTCCTCCACCTGTCTAACTTGATTTTCAAAGTCCTTTTTGAGCTCTTCCAAGGCCTGAGCCCACCTGACGTCGCCCTGGGGTGTCTGGGGTACTGAGGCCCTGCCCTCCATGTCTTTCCCTGATGGCGAGAATATTTCCTCCTCAGATCCAGAAGTCGGGATCATTTGCATTTGTTTGAAAAAACTCTCTGTAGTCTTATTTTTCTTCCCTTTTCTAGGCATTTTCCCAGTCAATTACTTGACTTCTGAGATTCCTGTGCACCTCCGCCTAGATCCGCCCAGCTAGTGCTTAGGGTCTGAGGTTCAAATGGACTTTCCCCGCCGCTAATCAATGTGAACTTTAGTTCTGGTGCTGGGGTGGGGACAGGGCCGCCTCCCAGGCTCGGCTTCCTCAGGGGCTTTATGCAGAGGACTTCAATAATAGAGTGGGGTGGGACAGGGCCGTCTCCCAGGCTCAGCTCCCTCAGGTCGCTTATGCAGAGACTTTCAGTAATGAAGATCCTGCCTGCTGCTGCTGCTGCCTCAGCCGCTGCCCACGCCTCTGCCTCCGCCGCTTCCTGCCCCCATCTCTGCCGCCGCCGCTTCCTCCCGAGGGGGCCCGAGTCACGGAGACACTACGCTCCCCTCCTCTAGCCCAGCCTCTCTCACTGACCTGTAGCTTCTGTGGGCGGAGGGACTTTCCCGGCTGCCGGAGCTTCCGTCTCTGAAGCTTGCTCGGGTCAGCTTCTCTGGGGCTGCGGCCAGGGCAGCGTTGGGGTGGGGTCTGCTTTCGGGGGCGCAACGGACCCTGGGGATGGCTCTCCAGGGCTCTCTGGCACGGAAATCTCTTCCACTCCGTTTCTGTACACTTTTCAGTGGTCCAGAAGTTATGGGGGTCTCTTTTTACATTAATTCTATGGGCTTTGGTTTCGGAGCTCGTAAATGTGTGTTCTTCTACTCCGCCATCTTGGCTCCGCCCCCCAAGAAATTTTTTAAATCTGCAGAAAGATTTATTGTTTAAAGGAAATATGACTATATGTGTAACATTTTCTTAACGAGATAAACAATATTTTTGATGAGAAATCTTAATGTGACCTGACATTCAGTCTGTGAAGCATTAGTTTGTGGTTGCCAGAGTTTCAATGAATACTTTTTATTTTTTTCCCAAATTTATTAATTTCTTTATTTTCAGTTTTCAATAATCACTTTCATAAGTTTCAAATTTTCTTCTCCCCCTCTCTCCCCAAGATGACATACAATCTTATATGGGCTCTAAACATACATTCCAGTTAAACACATTTTCACATTAGTCAAAATGAATACTTTTAAAAAAAAAATAAAAAATTACTAAAAAGAACTCAGCAAAAGGAGGACTGATTGCATGTCATACTAATCAGTCACACTTTGACTTCTTACAAGTCTAAACTAATTTCCACTTGTTGAATCTTAACTTCACATCAGTGTCTTGTCAGTTGTCAAACATCTCTCTACACCCCCAAAATGAAACTACTTTCTCAAAGGTCACCAGTGACTGTTATGGTCCTGACCATAGCAGTTTATCTACTTGTACCAATAGTGATGTGTAGTTTTTTAATATGCTTAAACCCCAGACTGAATACTGTGTGCAAAGCACTGTGCTAGGCATTGAGGAAACCAAGACTAAATTCTGAAGAATCCTTCCTGTTCACTCCCTGGTGGAGGAAAATGGGGAGGAACAAATGTCGACGGATGAGTGGATGCCAGGAGCACTAACAGTTAACATTGGCAAAGGTTTCTCATAGGGTATGGTGCCATATAGAGAAGATATGATAGAGAAGAGTGCCAACCAAGGGCAGTAATAAGAACATGCAAAGGCATTGATGGAGATGGAAAGTGGAGGGCAGCGGACTGCAAATGTGGGACCTTAGATTTTAGGGATTAAACGTTTTGTTCGTTCTTCCCATTTTATTGATGGGAAAATAGAAGTCTAGAGCAGTAGATTAACTTAACCTACGTTACACAGGCAGGAAATGGCAGAGTCAAGATTTGAACTAGAGCTACTGACTGCAAATTCATATTGCTTTCTTCTCTTATCAAAAGTTTCCACCTTGCGTAGAAAACTTTAGAACTAAAATAATTCATGACTTCAAAATTTGGGAGATAGATTTTATATCAAAAACAAATTTGTTAAACCTTGACACTAAACATTATATATAATTTTCTTAAGAATTTTTTTTTCCGTTCCTTCCCTCATCCTTTCTTTTAATTTTATTTTTTGTTGCATTTTAAGTTCCAAACTGTCTCCCTCCCTCTCACACTAGAGAAAAAAGGCTATCATTTGACTTATCTACCTAGCTACCTACCAACTAACTTACCAACTTAGCATCTTTCCATATCTATCTTTCTAGCTGTATGTCTTTAAAACCATATTTGGTACTTCTGTTTATCAGTTCTTTCTCTGGAGGTAAATTGCATCTTCCTTCCTAGGTCCTTTATAGTTGATTTGATTACTTATAATACTCAGAATAACTTTTTTCACAGTTATTCAAACAATGTTGCTCTTACTATATACAGAGCCTTCTTGGTTTTTTTTGATTCACTCTTTATTTCCTGAAGTTTCTTTCATGTGTTTCTAAAATCAATCTGCTCATGCTTTCTTAGTGCACCTTAGTATTCCTTTACAATCATATACCACAACTTGTTCAGCCATTCCCCATTTGTTGAGCATTCCCTCAATTTCCAGTTCTTTGCTACCGTAAAGAGAGCTGCTATATGTGTTTTAGAACACAGAGGTTCTTTGCCTTTTCCCCAGTCACCTAAATAGTGGTATTGCTGGGTCAAAGGGTATACCCCTACTATTTCTAAAACATAAGCAAAATAGCAAAAATGCTACCATCATCACCTGCCATAATGTCTCTTTCATGTATGAAGAGGACAAATTCAATGGTCAGCTTTATTTGTGGTTGCTCAGATCTAAGAACTTTAGAACCAAATGTGCTGAGTTGTTGAGCATTTCTATCCCAACAGAGACTTTTTTACTTTTTCTCCAGTGCTTAATTGTGCCTAGAACTATTATGGGAGGTACTTAATGGAAACTTGTTGACTGAATGACTGACTAAATTAATTGCTGTTTGAGTGCCTAATATGTACAAGACTGTAACCTAATTGACATCCGACTACTGTGAATTACTATATGTATATGTAACTAATTTATTGAAGTCTTTCTTGTTATATGTATAGAGATAGATATTTGTAATATGTTATATTAGAAGCATACATCTCATGGGATTGATAAGAAAAAAGGTTTAATACATACACACACATACATACATACATACATATATACATACACACCTACAAAGCTATGTTCTGAGATCCAGCTCTAATAAATTACTGTTATGTAATTACTATATATACATGTGTATACTGTATATACATATATACTATATATCGTATATTATATTACTATGTATACATATATGTACTATATATTGTATATTATATCACAGAATACATGTGATGTATTAATATATAGCATATATAATAGATTATATATTGCATATATAATATATAGTAATTACGTATGTGTACTCTCTCTTTCTGTCTTGTTTTGATTTAGCCAGACTCAGAATTGCATTGAGTGGCCTTTGGGTGGCTTGAACACACGTGTTCAATGAAACTATACTGGATTAAGTTTCTAGGGAATTTCTAATACCTTATGGGAAATACTGCAGTATTTGGAGGTGAATATTGACATTTTCTTCACATCATGTCAGGAAATGTGTTAGCATTCTATGACACTTGAAAGATCAATGGCTAATCCAGAACCCTTTGAGTATTTAATATGTGTCATGTGAAACTGAAATGTGGTTGATAGAAGTTGAGTGCTAAATTCTGATTTGTCTACAGTTATACCATTAATTATTTTTGACATTCCTACTACATTATCAAATGAATAATACCCTAAACAGATCAGTAGCCACAGAGGGATTAGGTTAATGATATTGAAGCTATATCTTTTAATGATGGCATGATTTTCTTGTGGTCTAACCTCTTCTCTGCAGTTTTCTCATCTGTAAAAATGAGGGTGTTGATTGCTTAGTGATCTTTGAGTCTGTGTTAGATTTAATCCTAATCTGGTTTTTAGGGTTATCACCAGATAATGGATTGAGAGTTGCAAAGGACCTTAAAAGTCGTCTGACTCAACTGCTTCTATCTTGAAGATGTGGAAATTGAAGTCCAGAGAGATTAAGTGACAGTAGAGAGTAGGTCTTGGATTCAGAAGCTGGAGATAACATGTATCATAGATGGGTTCTGCTTGGTTCCATAGGGCAGGTTTTACCCGTAAGAGAGAAGAGGAACTAAGAAGAGAGATTATTCAAAGAAGGATGAGGAGTAAAAAGGAGCAGATTTTAGTTAAGAGATCATTAGCAACTTGGGAGGAAATTGTTGTAGTTTAGTGATTAGGTCAAAAGGCACATTGCAAAGGGTTGAGAAGTGAGTGATAAGGGATGCAGTGATGAAAAGTAGGTTTAAAGAGGAGTGAAACATAGGTCTTTGTTTTTATATGTACATACTTGATGTTATTAAACACCAGCCTCTTTTGTCTTGATATACCCAAACTGTACTATAGTGCTTGGCACCAGAGGTGCGTAATAAATATTTCTGGATGGAAATTCTGTAATTATAATTCTTCCTTGTCCTCTCAGTTCTTATAATTCTGTTTTTTGATTTTCTGTTGAGCTTTAAAATTTTTTTCTTAAATGATTTCCAGTACAGAAGTTCACCTGACAGCTAGATTCTGTATTAAGGCAGCTGCTAATGATGAAAGTTGCCAATGGGCCTGGATAAGAGATGCAGAAGCCATAGGTTACAGAAAATACTTCAACTCCTTAGAATGGTGTCAGAGTTACATGTGTAGTTAGTGTTGAAGTTAACCTTCTCTCAGAGAAGGTTCCAATACTCAAGTGGTCATTTAGTAAGGGGAAATGGGAAGTTCAGAACTACTGACCCTACTTCCGATGAGGGTAATCTTCCCTTTTACTTGAAAAATTCAAGCCATCATGGTCATGCTGTATTCATATATTTAAATAAGAATAATACTGTTAAATATTGATGCCCTATTAGAAGGAAGATCATTAAGTAGTGTTTCTCATAAACCACCTCAACTAGGTTTCTAGGAGATAAATTTTATACTGAATTGTATAGTAAAGTGACTTGAGTTTTTAAAAAAAGAATTCTTTTTAAAACTATGTCTCTAAATGGAGGTGTGGGTTTCATCAGGTTTCATCTTAGTATCTTTGTCTGCAGATACAAATTCCCAAACTTCTTCTCTCCCCATTATCGATCATTTTAAAGGCAGCATGGTAAAGTGGAAAGTAGTATTGTTTTGAAGTAAGACCTGTGTTTAAATCTGGCCGCAAACCCTAAGTACTACTGTAGTGAAGGTCACCTAATTTCTCAATGCATTGGGTAGCTGCCTAGGACTTGCCTACTTTATGTTGTAGATTGAAGGAGTTCTAGGTTTAGGAAGTAATGTATTCAGGTTGAATACATGGAGCTTCCTGGATGCAGATTACTATCAAATAACTATATACATATTTCCCACAATTGCATATAGATATACAGTGAAGTATGGTTCTTTATTTTAGAATTGAATAAACATTAAACTTTCATCTTTTTTTAAACCCATCTAAGAAGAGAAGGGAGAACAAGCATTCATTCACTTATTTATTTATTTTTGGGCAAGCATTTATGAAGCACTTACTGGGATAGGCATTGTGCCAAGTTCTCACAGTAACCTTGTGAGAGACTGACTGATCCCCATTTTGCAGTTGAGGAAATTGAGGCAGTCAGGTTGAGTCATTTGGCCAAGGTCACAAAACTAGTGGATGTGGCTGGATTTGAAATGAGTAACTGTTTATATGAATTATAGCATTATCATTCTCCCAGAGCTTTAAACAATCTTGTATATGTTGTCACCTGCATTTTAAAGATTTTATCTTTCTTTTTTTCAGTGAATGGTAGTGTCTAGAAAGGGTATGTCCCTTCAGGAGAGAGGTGCCAATGTCCAACCGGCCTAATAACAATCCAGGGGGGTCACTGCGACGTTCACAGAGGAACACTGCCGGGGCCCAACCACAAGACGACTCAATAGGAGGAAGGTATGTGTTTATCAAATGTTTGAACTCAGTTTTGAATATATGTGCTAAAAACTGTTTGTAAAAGCAAAAACTTGCATAATTTAGATATTGTTTCATCGTGTGTGTTTTTTTCCCCACTTCAGTTCCTTTGCTTCATTATACAGATAAAACATTTTATTTAGAAATTTCTGAGCTGTAGATAGTTCTTCACCAGCCTCAGGTATTTGGGTTTTTTATCTTTAAAATAAACAGAGGTAAGAATTGTTTAATGCCCTAACTTCTAAAAAAATAAGTATATATGTTTGACTAATGCTTAAAATGTAACTTTTGTATTTTCATTTGATGTTAGATTCTTTTTCAGGCTCAGATATTTTGGTCAGTATTCAACTTTGAAAAATGTTTTGTCATTTGTGGATTGTTTACTTTTTTATCCTTCTTGCTTGTCATTTTAAACATATTCCTTCATGTGTACATCCATCTATGCCACTAGTCATCTTTTTCCTTTGGAATGGTTCTCATATGAACATTCTTGATAATTAGGCACTATTTTTCTGTTTTGAGTTACTCCTTTTTGGTGAGATTTACCTTTAGATTCTGACAATTTTTGAACTTGACCAGTTATTAGGGTGCTGTGTGCAAACAGAAAACCAAAGGGACCTGTCTACTGTTCTAGTTTGGTGATGAAATGATACATCCATCCATCGTTTCATGAGCTATAGGTTAGTGTTCAACAATTTTCCATGAGTCGAGGTGAAGTGAGGCCTGGCATTCTATTTATATCTTTTTGCAGTAATCTGATCAAGTCTTTATTTGTATGCTATTTTCAGCTTAATGATTGTTTTTCCCTCATTTTCTTAAACTAGAATTCACAATTTTAAGATATGATAAATGAACTCAGAGACCTTATTTTTTAGGGATACTGAGCATACTGAGATCCGAGGAGACAGATGAGTGAGAGAGAGAGAGAGAGCTAAAAGAAAGAATTGAGGGTGCTTTTTGGTTCATTGACATCACTTTCCTTTTGGACATAGATTCTAATAAGAGTATTTCTGAAGGTAAATATAAAAATGAACTTAAGGGGGAGTGAGAGAAAACCAGCTTTATTATTGAATTTGTTCATTTTGCCTTAAAAGTAAGAATGTTGTGTCCCCACTGACCTATCCCCAAACCATGACTAGCACATTCTTTGCTTCTTGCAAGCACTGGTATTTTGTCATTTGGGAAAGGATTGTTACTAGTGGCTAATTTGAGAAGGGAATTGCTGTACTTCCATTCTGAAAAACCAGGCTTTTGAACTCTCATAGCCACTGAAGGAGCAGTAAAGGATTTCTAGAAATGAAGGAAATGTTGGTTTGTGACCTGACCTTAGTGGCAGAGGCCATAATAAGAGGCGTAGATGAGCAGTGGCCTCACTACCAGTGAGTAACAAGGAATCTATTGAAAGGAAGAGAACAGAGTCACCTCAACAAAATCAGTCACCACATTAGCAGTCTAATATTGTATATAATGTTCTACTCCCATAGTTCTCTGCCTCTGCAATGAAGAGTGACAGGGGCTTTTTCTCACCTTTTCTCCAGGGCTGGTCATTGTGACTACCCAATGGAAAATTTCTCTTTTTGTTCTTCTCATTTACATTGTTGTCATTGTGTAATTTCTTAACTTACTCTAAAATTCACTTTTCAATTTATTACATTGTGATGATCTTTTTCTTCTCTTTGCCATATTTGTTTATACCCGAATATTTTTGTGTCCCACATCTGTCAGTATTTTTTTCACTTCATAGAGATCAATCATGTGGTCAATATTTTATCATCCTAATTATGTTTTTTAATTCGGCTCCAAGAACTCTGATTTCTAACCTCTGTTTATTGCTAAATTTTTCTTTTAATGGAATTTATCTTTTGAAGCAATATAGAGTTTCTTGTCATTTCCATGCCCTTTGGGTAGTCCACAATTTTCTGTCTTTTTATTAGGCTCCACTGGTTCATTTACCTTCGTATTATAATATTTGTCAGGAAAGCTTTGTCTTTTCCTTGAGACAGAGTCTTGATGATTTTAGAATCTTCTCTGCTGGTTTGTCTGCATGTGCACTGGGCCTTTTCTGAGGCTTTTTATTTTAGTGGCCCTCTTCTCCCCTCTCTTTCTCCAGTCACTCTCAGTTGTCCCTCTGCCATTACTTGGAAGCAGATCCCTAACACCAGTCTTCTGGGCTGTCTTGCAGTGGGGGGTGGGGGTGGGGGTTTATCTGCTTAGCTGCTGCCTAAAGTAACCGCTAAAGGAACAGCACTGATTTCCCCCCTGCTATTTTCATGAGTGTTCACTTTATCTACTCCCTTTGACCCTTACAGTTCCTGTGGGAGGAGTTTTGGAAGATTTTAGAGACCCTTGTGCTTTAAGACCGAACCTTGTAAGAAGCCTGATACTGGGTTTCTCTTTTATTCTGAGTGGGGCATCAAAGGAATGCTATAAGTGATAAGGTTTTTCATTCTTATTTTATAAAGAATTTTGCCTTCTGTGATACAGTTTTGATCACTCTGTATCTGGTGCATAATCCTTTGGGGAGGGGTGTGCTGGACCTGTTGGATTATAAGTCCCTGTTGCCAGTCACATGACCTGTAAGCCATTCATTTCACTCTATGTTAGTTAATAAGTCTTCTGAATTTCTCAGAATCCCTCCTCTTCATTGTTTCATATTGCATTCATTTGTCACAATTTGTTTAGCACCCTCTTGCCCCTCCCTCCCCACAGCCCCACTCCCTCATTGATGAGTCTCTCTTTTTTTAATTTTTTTTTGTTGATCCAGTAATTAGTGCCTGTAATTTTGAGGGAAAGAGCTCGATCTAATATTTAGGTAATGCATGGAAATGCATAATTCATCTTCTGCTCTCCCCTTTCACCCCAGTTTAACACAGCCCCCAATGCAATTAAAACATTGCAGGATTTAGAGTTTTCTAGAGTTTTCACATTGTGACTTTCAAATCTGTTGATAGTCTTTTGAGGACTACAGGAGCGGCTGGTGGGAAGAATCTTCTTGTTCAGTTGAGTTTACCACTGCTGCTAGGGAGATTCCTATTTACCCGGGGTTAGGTAATTAGGAGAAGTTTTGACTCTTTGATGTACATTATTCCATCATAGGCACTGATCTGGAAAATCTCCATCTCAACTCATAGCTGTATAACTTTCCTATTTGATGTGATTATGTGCCCAGGGATGGTGTGTTCGTCCTTCTTTGCAGAAGAAGACCATGCCATTAGAGAAATAATGACATGACTTGTACTTGACTTTGTTTTGAGTGAGGGAGGGCTGTGCAGGTCACCAGCCTCACTTCTCCTCCAGAGCCATCCGAGTCCAGTGACCAGATATTCATCAGGGTGATTGGAGATGACCCAGGATGAGGCAGTTGGGGTTAAGTTCACACAGCCAGTGAGTGTCAAGTGTCTGAGGTGAGATTTGAACTCAGGTCCTCCTGACTCCTGCACTGGTGCTCCATCCATTGCAGCACCTGGCTGCCCCAAAGGATATGTTCTCTCAGGTTGCCTATAGTCAGCAGATGTATACCTAGATTTTGAAGTTAATGAGTCCCTTAAAAATGAAATTTTGTTATAAAACAAGCTGTACTAAAAATTAAATGTTCTCACTTTATGAGAAGCAAGGCTGCCTGAATCTTTAAGGAGACTGATCTTAGCCAGAGGTAAAGTCTATTGTAATTTTTTTAAGCTTTTAGTTTCTTATGAAAGTGATTTTCCTACCTTTATGCAGATACTAAGTGCCCTCATGTTCTCTTCACCCTCTGCAAGACTTTGACATTTTGCTTTGATTACTGACGATCTGTGGGCCTTATGTGTAGACCATAGACTGTCAGAGACAGGCTGGACTAATTCATCAGAGAGTAATTACAGTCATGAGGAACCTCAGTATATGCATAGCCCACTTGTTAAAAATGGGGAATTATTCCTCATTATCCAGTTTTATATCCCTCATTTCTCAACATTTACTTGATTGCCCCCATATTACACATCCACTTCCCATTCTCATTCTCAATTGTTTTCTTTTGCTAAAAGTAAAATTGATAATCTATGCAATATTCCTCCTTTGTAGTTTCCTAAACTCCACTGAAAAAAAGGAGACAGGGCCATTCACTTTGTCAGAACTCTTTAATATTCAGTGTGTCAGATATATTTGTATATTTTATGCCAATTACCAGGTTGTAACATAAAGTTTTTCTGGAAGATTAAAATTTTACTCAGGAGCTAAGCTTTTAACTTCTTAACCAAAGCAGGAATTCTTAATCTGGGGTCCATGAAGTGAATTTAAATAGTTTGGTTAACTATTTCTATATACTTTATTTTATTTGTAACCTTATATGTTTTATTTTATGAATTTAAAAATCTCAAGAATAATGGATTCACCAGAATAGTACTCCTGTAAAATTTGGCTCTTTGCATAATTTTATTTTTGTTGAAGGTTTCAGCTGTCTACTTGTATGATTGCCCACGTGTATCTCTTGTTTTTGACCATGGAAATTTCTTTACTAGATTTCAAGTATTAGTATTTTGATTTCCCCCATCCCCCCAAAATACAAGGGTTTATTTTCTATTTGGCTTTATGGGGGAGAATGCTTAGTTTAAGAAGGAAAAAGTTGTGAAATGTGTGGTGCTGGCTTGTATTGTATCCATTTGAAGCATTTACAATTTGCCTTTGCAGCTTAACCTGCTGTAACTTCTTACTTCACCTTTCCTGTTTTAAAATATTCTTTTAATTGAAGCATAAGCTTTCTTACTTGGACAGATGTGTTAAAATAGCTAGGGGATACTTGCACTCTGCCAAGTGTGAGATTGCTCTTGGCTGTTGATATTTTTTTGAAGAGATATTCTTTTTCTCAGTCATGCTATGCAACTTGTATTATAAATTCAACCAGGATCCTTAACTTGAATAAGGGCACAGATTTTAAGACTTGACTTGTTTAATCGTGTTTCATAGAAGATAGACACACACAATGAGTACATATGCAGTATATACATAGATGTGTGTATTTATATTTATGCAGTGTACACTGGGTGCATATTTGTGTGTGTATACCACCTGGAATCCCTGAGCATAAAAATATCCCTTTATACCAGCCTGATTGTATATGTCTGTGCATGGTGAGGGCTGTAACAGGGTGGTTTGACCCTGCAGCCCTTTGTGGAACTACTTCCATCGTGCCGACTGTTCTCACTAGCATGTGCATGGGTGAGTGGTCAGGTAGAAGGAGATATTTGCTCTTTCTTTTGCTTTTTAAAATCATCCAGATGTTATGTTATTTTTGAGCTTCTCTTTGAATACTTGTTCATTTTTCAGGAATATGGATGAAATAAGACTTCAAACAGACCAATGAATGGGAGGTGTTCTTGGATTGGTATTCTGCAGCTTTAATTAAAGATAGTGGCTTTTCTTGCTCTTTTGTCCTTAAATTTATATGATTCTTAAAAAACAACAACTATAATCATAATGTTTACATCCAAACTATTTAGTTATCTAAGCCAGCATTGAGATGTCTCATTTGGAGTTCCCTACAGAGCCAATTTTATTACTGCTGTTTGTTTACTTTTGGAAAATGTTTCCTGATCTCACCCAATTCGATGTTTATTATTGTCAGGCTCCATCCCCCTGCTAGTGAGCAGGGGAACCTTGACCTGATCTGTTTCTAACTGGGACTTATTTGCCCAGGCAGTCCTGTTGCTCTCCAACCTTTGTTCCTTATGACTCCTTAGGCGAATTTCTGAGATGCCAGACTTAATATGGACACCCTGCTCATACACCTGGCACCAGCCTCCCCAGAAGGAGGGATTAACATATGCACCACCAAGCCTGGCAGCTTGGCTATTCTGAAAGAAGTATTACAAGATTTTAATGCTGGATTTTGGCCCAGGTTTCAGAGGTACCTCATTTGAGAGGATTAACATGTAAGTCATGGTTAGAAAAAACACATATCTGCTTCACTGTCTCTTTTCACGTTGTCTTATTGAAGAAACACCAAAAGAAGTCTGAGTTAGTTGGTCTAGAATTGTTCTTTTGGAAAAGTACCTTAAAGAGGTTTATAAAGAGGAAATACTTACAGTCTATGATTTGTACTGTGGAGCAGTGAATGAGGCAAAAGTTTTAGGCAATATAGATAATTCACTTAAACAAATACTGACTCTACGAAGCTCTGTGATAGGATAGGTACTGAGGATGCAAAGAAGAAAAATGGTAATCCTTGTTTGAAGGGACTTACCAGTCTGTTGGAAGATACATGTAAACATACTCAAATATACAAGATGGGGTTAAAAGGATAAAGAGAAAGTAGGGGCTAATATTGCATGCTTTGTGAAAATTTGAGGGATAAGAATGTTCATATGAGGAAAATCAAGTAAACCTTCATGGAAGAGACAGAACCTGATTTCAACCTCAGTGCAGAGGGAGAGAAAGTTATTTAAATGATACAGTCAGTGGTGGGAGAGAAAATATTATTTCCATGGGGATTGAAGAATAGCAGGAAAAGAAGAGGCATCAGTTAGTCTAATTTGGTTGGGATATAGACTATATGAAAGAGAATAATGAACACTAACAAAATCCGATTTGGGCCTTCCACAATATCTTAAGAAAGTGGTTATCCTTCTTCAACATAAAGACTTCAAGGAAGTCTTCCTGTGAGACCCCAAGGCCGTCTATTCTGCTTCCAGCAGTTCAGATAAATTTTGTTTCAACATAACAGACTTTCAATAGACACTCAAACCTACCCTACTTCTCCCTGGTTTGTCAGTAACAGAAGTAGGGATTCTGTCCTTTTAGATTTCATCACACGGTGGTGGTACTGCTGCTGCTGCTTTTGGTACTAGTTAGCATTTATAGGGCACTCTGAAGCTTTCAAAATACTTCACATATATTCTCATTTGATTTCCACAACAACCTTGGAAGTTAGAAGCTACTATTATTCTCATTGTAAAGATGAGGAAGCAGCCTCAGGGTCACACAAGTTAGTAAGTCTCTTAGGTGGGATTTGAGTGTTGTATTTTGCCAAAAGTTGGTCACTTTTCCACGTGGGCTTTATTACTTAAGTTTTTAGAGTAAGTGCGTATTCAGTTGGCTCTTTCTTTATTTTGCATCATTTCATATGAGCCTTCCCATGTTTGTTTGAATTTTTCTTACCTATTATTCTTTCCTTCACAGTTATATTCCACTGCTTTCATTTATCATTTAGCTTTTCTCTGTCAGTCATACTTTTTGTTGTCATAAACAGTGCTGCTTTGAATGTTTTTCTACATTTGGGTCTTTTCCTGTCATAACCACCTTGAGGAGTAGAAGCACTTGTGAAATCTGTTGAACATTTTAAGAACTTACATGATTGCAAATTGCTTTCCAAAAGGGTTTGACCAATTGTGTTAGCAAAACAGATCTATCTTTCTAAAATGGAATGCAATATCTGGAACGCATTATTTAGACACAGTTTGATATATGCATGGCATATTGGGGCAGTTGGATGATCCTGTGGGGAAAGGGCTAGGCTTGGAGTCAGGAGGAACTGAGTTCCAGTTTGGCCTCAGACACGTAAACTGTGTGTGTGGCCCTAGGAAGGTCACTTAACCTCACTGTCAATGGGGATAATAACAGCATCTACCTCTCAGGGTTATCGTGAGGATCAAGTAAGAGAATGATGGTAAAGTGCTTAGCAGGTAGGAATTGCTTAAAAATGCTAGATATCATCATCATCATCACTGTCGTCATCATCAGCAGGTGATATTCCACATATCCAAGAAAGTCGTGCTGCCACCACCTGAGGGCTTAGCATTTTCTCTCTTGAATTAATCACTGTTATGCATTATCTTCCTTCTAAGACATACATATACAGGAAAACATCTTCAGCACTCTGAGCATGTGAACTCATCAGTGATGAAGGACTCAAGGTTATGGAGTGTTTAAGGTTCTTTAGCATCAGTCCTGATTATTCTTACATGTATTTTTATACTCTAATCTTTAGTTGATTGTACCTACTTCCATTTTCCTTATTTTTCATTTTATTGAGGAAGGAAACAGTTTTTCCTCTTAGCTCTTGGTTGACCATTCAAACTTAAAGCCAGTGTTTCTTGGGTTTTGTCTTCTAGAAAATCATTTCTACCTAGACTTGTGGTAGTTTGTCTTTAGTCTTTTTGAGCTTGTTTAGTGGATTCAGTCCAGAATCCATGTTTTGTCGACCTAACTTGTGGCATAGTGGATAGAGCACTGAACCTGGAGATACGACGATGAGTTCAAACACTGACTTTGACACTTACTTGCTAGGTGATCCTGGACAAGTCATTTAACCTCTTTGCCTCTGTAAAGTAAGGATATTAACAGTGCCAACATAGGAGGATCAGATAAGATATCTGTCAAGTGCTTTGCACAGTGCATGGCAGATGCTACATATTTATGTTTAGCTTATTCTCTTCCCTTTCCTTTTATTTAATGGACTCTTTACTTTTTGTTTTGCTTTTACCTTTTAAAGAGATCTGTAATACATTTTTTTCTTCCCTGATAACAGTAGATCAGAACATATCTTATCTTGGAGAATAGTATTTATCAAGTTGTTATAATTTTAAGAACTAAAAGTATTTTCCCATTACTTAAAAAAAAAACTCAGTATCTATAAAGATCCAAAGGAAAGTAATATTTCATTTTTTTCTTCAAAAATTACTTTTTAAAATATTCTCTTCCAAAGATATATGGAACCTGTAGTTGTTTACTTAAACAAATTTACATGGCATTTCCCATAGAATGTTTAATGTATGCCAGGGAAAAGACTCAACAGGAGCATATGAAAAATGTGGGTTAACAATAATAATAAAATAAGAAGTGACTTTGAGTATCAGATTAATCCAATCATTTTACAGTTTAGGAATCTGCAGCCAAGAAATTGTTATTCCTAGTTATTAGTTTTTCCTAATTATATACAATTATACTTATATATATATATATGCAATACTTCACCTAAGTATTAACTTTTTTTAGTTAATTATTTTCATCTTACAACTTCTTGAAATTATCTTCCACTTTCTTGTGTTGAAAAGGTCTTTCTTTGTTTGCCATAGAGATTCTTTTTATTTATTTTTTTTATTTTTTATTTTTTTAATGTTTTACAATCATTTCCTTAAAGTTAAGATTTTATACCCCCCTCCCTCCCCATGACAGCATACAATTCTGTTTAGGTTCTACATATACTTTCCTATTGAGCACATTTTCACTATATTCATGCTACGTAGTCGAACTAAAATAAATGGAAGAAATCATATAACAAATCAACACAAAATACACTGAAACCCACCCACACAGAAACAAAAAAGGTCTTTCTTTCCAAGGCAAACCTCAACTCTCTATGTACATTTGATCATCCCATTCCCTTCCAACCTTCCTCAGTAGCTTGCATCCTCATTCATTTCCCACGCTCTCAAATCTTCAGCCTTTCTCTGTCAACTGGTTTCTTCCCTACGCTTTCAAATATGCTTAAGTTCTCTCCCATTTTTGAAAAGTCTTCTCTAAATCCTAACATCCCCTATAGTTACCTTCTGTATGTCTTTCCTCACTTTCTCAGGCAAAGTTCTTGAAAACCTATTTGTCCTCTCCGCTCCTCAACACCTTGCAGTCTGGTTTCTGATTTTACCACTTAAATGAAACTTTTTCTACAGATTTACCAGTGATCTCTTGATTGCAAAATCTGACTGGCTTTTCTCAATATTCATCCTTCTTTCTGCTGCATTTAACACTATTGACCATCATCCTCTCTTGGATTCTCTCTCTGGGTTTTCATGGCATTGCTTTCTGCTTTTCCTCCTACATGTCTTACTGCTGTTTCTGTCTTTGCTGCCTTATCATCAGTGTAATGTCCTCTAACTTGGGTGTTTCCTTAAGGTTCTGTCCCCTGCACTAACTCCTATGGGTTTAACTATCATCTCTCAGCTGATCATTCCCCCCGATCTATTCATCTATCCAGCGCCTTGAGCTGCAGGCCCATTGCACCAGTTGGCAGTTGGATATTTCATACTCATATTCTCTGTATTTTGCTCTAACCCTTCATCCTTTCATTCTCCCAGTTTTGTAATCTTGACATAATCAAGCTTACCATAGTGCCTGGCACATAGTAGGCCGTTGACTATTGAAATGTCTATGAATGTATGTGCCAGTGAATTCTACTAAGTAAATGTTTTAAAGTAGAAGTGTCAAGCTCACAGGGGCAATCCAAACCAGATTAAAATGTAATTGGGGGAAAGGTTTAATAAAATAATTTAAAAATACAATACAACATAGAAAACAGTATAGAACAATAGTATAGAAATTTCTAGTTTTTAAACCTAATATGACTGTGGGAATCCCTTTCTATTTGAGATTGACACCATGTTGTAAAGTACTAGTAGAACTAACTTCTTTGTAATAGGCTTCATTTATATTCCTGATTCCTTGCTTAATAAGCAGAAATATGTTCAGGGAATCTGGTTTTCCTTGGGGCGATTGTCTAGCTGTTGCTGTTATAAAGCCATTGGCCTACTCTTCTAACAGTGTTTCCTTTTATAGAGAATAGCACAGAGGTCTGAACCTTGGAGGATATTTTTAGCAGCTTTTATAGTAGGGAATGGTTCTTGAGGCATGTGTATAATTGAGGGTTAACTACTCAGATTTGGGATATGTAATTATACTCATAAGTTTGTATTGCTTTGACTTGGTGAAGGAAATTTTATGTATTCTGCGGATTTTGGGGAAAGTTAATTACGTGAAACTTTGAAATAATAGTTCATATTAAGGGATACCTATTTGTGTGCTATTAGTGAAGCTTAAACTTTTTAGCCACACAGAGTTGTTATCTGAAAGTAGCTTCCACTGTCCATGTTGTAACAGTAGCTATGGAACTAATCATGTTTCAAGGTTTAGCTCTGTTACATATCTTACTGTATTTATACGTTAAGATTGCTGTCCTTCTTCCACACATGGAAGGAGAATACCAGTACTATTGAAAATTCAGTAGGTCTCTGCATTGGGGAGACTGGGGAGGTGTATATTGTCTCCCACCTGCTTCAGATTTTCACTGAATGAAAATGTGTCAAATATTTATATGTAAATAAAAAGTAATGCAAGAAGCAAAATGAAATAGAAATTATAATGCAGAGTCAAATTTGAACTTATCGGGATTACTGATAATCGGAAGACCAAGACCCATAATTGGAAGATGGTCCTGGAGGATTGTAGTGTGTGTATGTGTGCGTGTGTGTGTATGTGAGAATAAAAGAATAAGGTGGGGTGAGAAAGAGGGCAAGGTAGCATTTTATATTTTAAAAAGTTATATAGTCTTATGAGGAAAACTAGCAAATAGAGGGGATAAGCACAGTGATAAAAAAGCATTTGAGTAAAGACCAGTGTGGTCAAAACAAAAGTACTTTCATGTCATCAAAATATACCATGTGTAGAAAAAGAATTTTAAAACAATTAAGTGTTAGGAAAACAGTTCACAAGTCACACTAGTCAACAAGGAATGCATGGTTATCTCATGGTTGTTATGACTAGCTCTCTAGAGAGTCTCTCTTCTCTCTCTCTCTCTCTCTCTCTCTCTCTCTCTCTCTTTCTTTCTCTCTCTTTCCCTTTCCCTCCCTCCCTCTCCCTCTCCCTCTTTCTCCTTCCCTCCTCTGAAGTTACCTTTTCAACTTGCCTACCTTATTTATAATTTTTTTTTTCTTCAGAAGGAGCAGGAATTGACAAGCAAGAATTTTTATTTAAGTTGTAATTTTCACCAGTAAGGAGGAACTGGAGATAGTGCCATATGAAATTTCATTGAAGGAAGTGGGGGGAGGATGTTGAGCCTGAAGATGGGACAACTTGGGAAGAACTTACTTGCATGACAACTGCCTTCAAGTATTTGAAGGATTGATTGTCATAAGGAGAAAGTGTTAGACATCTTCAGTTTGGCTCCTTAGCAGCAATGAGTGGAAACTTGAAAGAGGGAGGTTAAAAGCAAACTGGGGACAGACATGGGTGGATTGTGATGTGTATCAATGGCAGAATTCCCAAATCACTGAGATTATAGATTTGCTGGTGTATTTAGCAGTCGGGAGAAATATCTAATACTTACAGCTGGCCAGAATGGGCTGCTTTAGCTGCTAGTGTGGGTTATGCTTCATTGGAAATCTTCAAATAGAAGCTTGGTTATCATGATCCCTTGTTGAGAGGGGTTGAAGAAATTAAGGATTGGGCTGATTATGATTGGAACTGAGGTCTTTTACAACTCTGAAGGTCAAGACTCTGTGCAATCGAAATTATTGTCTAACCTTTTCAAGGTTGTTCATAATCTGATTCTTACCCTTTTTATACTAACAGTCTTCAAAATGAACTCAAAATAATAACTAACTGATATGGTTGAAAAGTGAAATATCCAGGTGAATTTAATTTTTTTTTTTTTTTTAGTTATTGGTAAAGAAAACATGGAAGTGCAGGTAAAGGTAACTCACCTTAACCTTGGACATCACTAGTGCCAGAGAAATTAATTTTCAAAAAATATGGAGAAGGGAAAAGCAACACTGGGGTATTTTATTGGTAACTTTTAATGCAATGATCACTTCCTAATAAATGAATCACTCTCATATAGTTCCTTATTTTTAAAGTAAGTTAACATAAGTGATTGTGACTGTAGACATATAACTTTCTGTACTTAGAGTTAGTTTATCATTTCTCAATAGAAAGGAAGTGCTGACAACAAATAGTTATTCTTTATTGTAAATGAGTGTCTGTTAACATCGGTGAGCATCCTCTTTTTGCTATCTGAGCTGGATTCTCTTCATCTTCAGTTGTCTTATGGTCATTGAAGTTGTTCTCTTGCTTGTTCCTCAGTTCATACACTACCCTTGTGTTTCTCCGAATTCTTTGTATTCCATGTTCTTTAGAGCATAGCAGTATTCCTTAAATTCACTTTCCACAGTTCTCATTGATGGACATTGAATTTTCCAGCTTTTTTTGCTCCTCTAGTTAATATTGCTATGAATATATTAATGCCTTGGGAACTTTTTTCATCACTGATATATACCCACATCAGTAAACATTTTTTAAGAGACACATGAATGCCAGACAGTGTGCCTAGGCGCTAGAATTACAAAGAAAAAAAAACACTATACACTACTTGCCTTTAGAGAGCTTACATTTCATCATTCAGTCAATGAGCAATTACTAGATATTTACCAGAGGAAAAGGCACAAATATAGCCTTTGCCATTAAGAAATTTTCTAAAGGTGAGACTGCATAGCATGTAAACTACTAGGTAAATAGTGAACAGAAAACACAATGGAAGGAACATTGAGAAAGGGAGTAGATCAGATTTGAACTGAGACTTTAAAGCAAGTCAGATGATGAGGTAGAACATTCCAGGCACGAGGAACAATGAGTGCAAGGGTATGGCAATGGTCATTGGACTGTTTTACTGGAATGAGGAGTGTGTGGAGGAGTTAGGGTTTTGAAGATCATTAAATATTTTTTCTTTTTTAAAGTTTATATGGATCCTGGAGGTAGATGGGGAGCCACTGGAACTCACTGATGGGGGGTGAGTTTAGAAGATCTGGTCACTTCAGTAACTGAGTGGAGAATAGATTGGATTGGGGAAAACCTTTAGGCAAGGAGACAAAGTAGGTGGCTATCAAAGTAGTCTAGAGAAGAGGTGATAAAAATCAGCAGAGGTGTCTAAACAGTGGTGGGACAGATAGCCACATAACCAGGAAACAGAAGAGCATAATAGAAGCCTAGTTGGGGGGTGGGGTGGAGAGGAAGAGCAGGAGGATAGAAGGGAGAGAGGGAGAGTTACAGTATAAACAGGTTTGGAGGATGAGTGAGGAAAGGCTGCTGGATTTGGTAATTAAGAGATCATTGGTAACTTTAGAAGACAATTTAATTTGAGTGATGGGACCATAAAGTAGATTACAGAAGATTTACCGAGGAGAAGAAGGAGACACTTGATTTGGGGTGGCTTTCTCCAGGAATTAGCCACAGGGGAGAAAAGATACAAGACAGTACCTGGAGGGAATGTTAAGATGAATTTGTAGGCAGCTGGGAAGGAATCAGTGGATAGGGAGAGATTGAGAATGGGACATAATGAGAGTAATTTGCTAAAAAAGTTAAGATTATTGATTAAATGATTCTGTTAAGGATGCCTGTAGAGGAGTTGGCTTTGTCAAGAAGGAGAACAGAGAATGAAGGAGGGAACCATAGGGGAAGGTCTTATCTGAATGATGTGAAGAGAAGAGGGAGCTCTCAGTAAATCTCAAGGTTTTTTGGTGAAAATTGAGGCAAGGAAGGGCAACAGGCCTCTATCTTTATGTGTGTGTGCGTGTATGGACTACGTTCCTATGACATAGATCCAGAGCTGCAAAGTACCTCAGGCCATGTAGTCTCATTCCTTCATTTCATACATGAGGAAACTGAGGCCCAAAGAAGTCAGGTGGTTCACTCAGAATCACCCAGGGAGCAGGAGTCATAGAGAAGATTTGACTCAGGTTCTCTGACTCCAGACTCTTGTTTTTTCCAGTATATATACTCTACCTCCAATATATGCAAAATAAATATAAGGGAACTTGGGAAGAGATGGGGCAACTAACAACTGGGGTATGGGAAAGGGTTCATGCAGAAGTTTGTGCCGTATGTGAATCCTGAAGGAAATGAAGGGTTCTAAGACTTAGAGAGGGGAGGAGGGGGTGCATTCCCAGCGTTTGAGGACAGCCATTGCAAAGGCCATGTGGAAAATGAAGTAACGCAAAAAGGTCAGTTATTCTGTATGTAAAGAAGAACAACAGCAGCTGTAAAGGCAGATTACATTCAGCTTGTGAGTACCAGATGTAGGAGGTAATATTGGATTCTAGAGATAATAGGGAACCCTTGGAGGGATAAGGGAGAGAAGTGACCACTTTGGCAACTGTGTTGAGGATAAATTGGAGTCAGGTGAGACTTGAGGCCAGTGAGACCAGTCATTATCCATATGAGAGATGATGAGGTCCTAAACTCCGGTGGGAGAGAGACAGGAAAGGGGGGTAGACGATAACAAGATTAGACGATTGAATGGATGCATGCAGTGATGGAGAGTAAGGATCAGGTTAATAACAAAGTTGCACACTTGGTAGTCTGGAAGGTTGGTGGTGCCTTCAAGTGAATGGGAGGTTTGGATGTAAGCCATTTAGAACCCTTTTCCCATATGATTTGAAGTTATTTCCAGAATAGTTAGACCTATTCATTCCTGTACTGATAGTTTATTAGTGTACCTATTTTCATGCAGTCCCTGTAACATGAACATTTCCATATTTTATCATATTTGCTAATTTGATGGGTGTGTAATGATATCTCAGAGTTGTTTTAACTTGGATTTCCATTTGAAATGGGCCATTGTTTCTGGTGGTATTTATTAGTATGTCTTTGTTTTTCTTTTGAAAACTTTGTTCCTTTGCTTTCTCTTGGGTAGTGAGTTTGAGTCTTAACCTTTATAATTTTTATAGTTTGTAGGGTGTCAATTATTTGGGGGGTACCAATGTGGAAGCTATTGTAATAATTTAGGCCAGGAACTGATGGCGGCCTGAGCTAACATGGCAGCTGTGTGAGAGGAGGTGTGGTGTAGATAGAAACAGTATGATTTAGGAAGTGATTGCAGATGTAGAGGTGAGAAGCAGTAGGAAGCTAAGGATAATGCCTTGGTTGCAAGCCTTTGAAACATTCTTCAGTGTTGCACAAGTATAGGGGAGCTTGGAAAAGGAGAGAGGGTGAGTGGTCCTGCCCTTCCCTGCTTCACCTGGACTAGTGAGGCTTCCCATCTTCCCTGCTTAAATAAACGAATTCAAAAAACCTGTTCTTTCTGGCCCTGGGTTCTTTATAGGATCACAGATTTAGAGAGGGAAGGGATCTCAGAGGTGCCCCAACCTAACCTCTTCATTTTACATATGATGAAACTGAGGCACAGGAAGGTGATGTTATTACCATTTGTCCATTATTTGAATGTCACATGGGAAATAACTGGAAAGAGATTGAGATTCAAACCTCGAACGTTTGCCTCCTCATCTCTACTGTCTCTCACTGTTTTTTTTTTTTTTAAATTTATTTATTTTTGGTTTTCAACATTCATTTTCACAAGATTTTGAATTCCACGTTTTCTCACCATCTCTCCTCTCCCCCACCTCAAGATACCATGCATTCTGATTACCCCTTCCCACAATCTGCCTTTCCTTCTGTCACAGCCCTCCCTTCTCTCATCCCATCTCTTCTATTTTCTTGTAGGGCGAGATAGATTTCTATGCCCCATTACCTGCATTTCTTATTTCCCAGTTGCATGTAAAAACAATTTTTAACGTTTCATTTTAAAAACTTTGAGTTCCAACTTCTCTTCTTCCCTCCCTCTCCACCCTTTTCCAGTGAGAAGGCAAGCAATTCAATATAGGTTATACATGTGTAGCTATGCAAAAAGACTTTCCTGTTACTCATGTTGTATAAGACTAACTGTATTTCCCTCCATCCTGTCCTGCTCTCCATTTATTCTATTCTCTTTTGACTTTGTCCCTCCCCAAAAGTGTTTACTTCTAATTACCCCCTCCTATTTGCCCTCCTTTTTATCATACCCCACTCCACTTGTCCCTTTCTCTCCTGCTTTCCTGTAGTGTAAAATAGATTATCATACCAAATTGAGTGTGCATGTGATTCCCTCCTTGAGCCAAATGTGATGAGAGTAAACTTCATTTTTTCCTTCTCACCTCTCCCTTTTTCCCCCTCCATTGAAAAAGCTTTTTCTTGCCTCCTTTATGAGAGATAATTTGCCTCATTGCATTTCTCCCTTTCTCCTCTCAATATATTCCTCTCTCACGCCTTAATTTTATTTTTTTTAGATATCATCCCTTCCTATTCAGCTCACCCTGTGCCTTCTGTCTATATACATATAATCCCTCCAACTACCCAAATACTGAGCAAAGTCTCAAGAGTTACAAATATTCCCTTTCCAGGTAGGAATATAAACAGTTCAACTTTAGTAAGTCCCTTATGATTTTTCTTTTCTGTTTACCTTTTCATGATTCTCTTGATTCTTGTGCTTGAAAGTCAGATTTTCTATTCAGCGCTGGTCTTTTCATCAAAAATGCTTGAAAGTTCTCTATTTTATTGAGTGACAGTTTTTTTCCCCAGAAGTATTATACTGAGTTTTGCTGGGTAGGTGATTCTTGGTTTCAATCCTAGCTCTTTTGACTTCTGGAATATCATATTTCAAGCCCTTTGATTCCTTAATGTAGAAGCTGCTAGATCTTGTGTTATCCTGATTGTATTTCCACAATACTGGAATTGTTCTTTCTGGCTGCTTACAGTATTTTCTCCTTGACCTGGGAACTCTGGAATTTGTCTATAATATTCCTTTGAGTTTTTCTTTTTGGATCTCTTTCAGGAGATGATCAGTGGATTCTTTCAATATTCATCTTATCCTCTGGCTCTCGAATATCAGAGCAGTTTTTCTTGATAATTTCATGAAAGATGATATCTAGGCTCTTTTTTTGATCATGGCTTTCAGGTGGTCCCATAATTTTTAAATTGTCTCTCCTGGATCTATTTTCCAGGCCAGTTGTTTTTCCAGTGAGATATTTCACATTGTCTGCTATTTTTTCATTCCTGGTTTTGTTTTATAATTTTATAATGATTTTTTGTTAAAGTCATCAGCTTTCCATCTGCTCCTTTCTAATCTTTAAGGAATTATTTTCATCAGTGAGCTTTTGAATCTAATTTTCTATCTGGCCAATTTGGCTTTTTAGAGGATTGTTCTCCTCATTGGGTCTTTGGATCTCTTTTGCCATTTGGGTTAGTCTATTTTTTAAAGTTTCTTCAGCATTTTTTGAGTCTCCTTTCGCAAGCTATTGAGTCACTTTTCATGATTTTCTTGCATCACTCATTTCTCTTGCCAATTTTTGCTCTCCTTCTCTTACTTGATCTTCAGAATTCTTTATGAGCTCTTCCATGACCTTAGACCAGTTCATGTTTTTCTTGGAGGCTCTGCGTGGAGGAGCTTTGAGTTTGTTTTCTTCTGTTTGTATGCTTTTTGGTCATCCTTGTCACCAAAGTAGGATTCTGTAGTCTGATTCTTTTTTCGGTTTTTGCTCATTTCCCCAGCCATTTACTTGCCTTTTGAAATATTTGTCAAGGTAGATCTCTGCTTCCAGTGGGCATGGGGTGGGGGTGTACTGTCATCCGCTGGATTTCCCTACAATCTGTGGGTCTAGAGCTGCAGAAACAGTGGCTGCACAGCTGTCCCTGTTGCTGCTGTGGCTGCTGCTGGTTCCTCTGCCCCTTCCCCACTCTGTGCCCTGGGGCTGGAGCCAGACCACTCAGCTCTCCAGCGCAGGTCCCACAGGCTTTTTCCACTGACCTTCCAATTTGTCCTCAGCATTTTGGGGTCCTAAAGCCTGAAAACTGCCCCATGTGTGAGTGATTCAGTCTCCCCAAGGCCTGCTTAGGTCCCCTGTGTGCATTTGTCACCCTCACCGGACTGCACTCCTGCTCCCAGCGTGTTGCGATCAATGCTTTCTGGAGACCTTTTGGGGATTTGCTTCACTCTCTCATTCTGTGGGTTTTTTGTTTAGAGCCCTTTCTTACAGGTGTTTGACTGGGCTTGGGGTCAGCCCTCCATAAAGTCTGTGCTGTTACTCCCATCTTCCACATTTTTTTTTTTTTTTAAAGCAGGGATCCTAGGATGTTTTGAGTTGCCTCTAGTTGTGCTTGTAAAAGATGCCATTCTATTCTCTTCTGCTTAAAAAAAAGCCTTTTATGTTTAAGCTATCTATTTGAAATTTGGCATATTTGTGCTATGTTAAGGTACTTATCAAAACCTATTTTTTACTCCAACTGTGGTCTTAATTTTTGCAGTATTTTTTGACGAATAACGAGGATCTCTCTAGTTCTTGTTTATTATTTGGTTGTTTCAAGTTCTCATTTGTTCCACATACATACTTTTCACATATATACTTTTCAGTCTGTTAAACTAATACCAAATAAATTTTATGATTATTGTTTTGTTGTGGTTTTCATGATGTAAGTAATGCTAGGCTTCTTTCAATCTCCCCCCCCCCCCACCTCCTGCCTTTATTTTCATTTAATTTCTTGACTTTTTGTATCCATATGACTTTTGTTACTTTATCTTATAAACTATCCCCATCTCATCTATTACACAATTTTTATTATGTTGATGTGACCTGGTCATGAATATCTATTATTTGTCCAATTATTTACATTGTCCTTTATTTGGTAAATACTTAGGCAATTGTTTAAATAACTTCTGGTAAATAACTTAAAAGATTTAATGCATTTTGTGGTTTTGGTTATTTCCCTCTCACTTTTTCTTAATATATAGAAATGGTAGCTTTAGTACCTAATTTTATGTTCTATACCTTTGCTGAAATTGTTAATCCTTTAAACTCATTTCATTGTTGATTTTCAGCTGTTTCCAAGGAAACCTTCTGCATACACAAATAATTTTGCCTCTAGTTTTCTAATTTTCACTTTCTTTTGTCTTATTGTAAGAGCAGCATAGCAGAATGAATACAGTTGAACTTTAGAACCTGGGTTTACTCTCCTCATATTGACAATAGGCAAGTTACTTAACCTCTCAGTCTTCTTCCACCACCATTCCCTCAGAGGATAGATGCCTATCTACTTTGGTAGTGGGGAGTTTCTTTTCCTGCTTCCCTCTTTTCCTTTCTTCCTTCCCTTCCTGTCAGTGAAAATTTACTTTTCCCCTTATATCGTGCGGGGCCTGCAGTGCTCCCCACCCCCAAGAAAAAGAAAACTCTTCACAAACATGTATGTACAGTTAAAAAAAAAATCCTTAATTGGCCATGGGTTGTTTTTTTTTCTTTTTTAAACTCCATCTAAACTCTTGAGTCTTATCATCTTTCTGTCTGGAGGTTGGGTAATCTATTTCTATTTGAGTCCTGTGGAATTGTGATTCTTCATTGTGTTGCTCCAAGTTCTTAAGAAGTTTTTCTTCAGTAGTATTATGAATTTATAAATTTTGTTTTCTTTTGCCAGTGAAATCCCAGGTTCATCCAGGCTAAAGCCAGCATTTCTGAAACTCTTGTCAAGTCACAGTGGAAAGAGATAATAAGGCAGTGTTGTTTACTCCTGAAGTAACTGGGATTCTGTGTGTGTGTGTGTTTAGAAGTAATGGTTTTCATCAGCACATAGTTTTTAAAAGCAATAAACCAAAAGTCCTGTAACTTAATTCTTTTTTCTCTTTGACTCAGTTTAAAGTGATCTCTCCAGAGCTACCAGTACTCTCTTACTCCTCAAGTTTGCTGGCCTTTTCTCCATCCTGATCCGTTTAGATCTGTGTGTGATAGTTGATGATGTTGACTCACACTTTCTTGTCTGCATTTCAGTTTCACTGTTCTCTTGGTGCTTCTCCTGCTTGTCTGGCTATTCTTTCTCAGTCACCTCTATGCCACAATATCTAGTTGTGAATGGAATTCCTCTCCATGCTAGGTGATATAGTAGACTCGGAATTGGGAAGACCTGAGTTCAAATTTGGCCTCAGACATTTAGCGACCTTGGTCAAGTCATTTAAACTCAGTATACCTCAGCTTGCTCATCTGTCAGATGGGGATAATAATAATAATAATAGTATCTACCTTCCAGGTTGTGGTAAGGGTAAAATTTGAAAGCATCTGCCCAAGTGCTTTGTGAACGTTAAAATGCTAGCTTATTATTACTTTTTTATTTGCTGACCTTTCTAACTCCCATGGGTTATTTTCAATATCAGTGTAAATGAGTCCCAAATAGGTTATGTCCACGAGGCATTTCAAATTCAGCATCTTCAAAAAACAGAATTCATTGTCTTTACCCTATTATACCGCTGAAAGTTTTTATTTCTTTGGAGTATACTGCCATATTTCTAGTTACCCAGGTTCACAACTTCTTTTTTACCCTTGACTCATTTTCCATCATCCCAGATTGCTAGTCATTTGCCAAATCTAGCAATCTCCACTTCTGCAATAAAATTCTTTTCACAATTCACTCTTTCCCTTTTCTTATCATCATGGCCTTCCTTTTCCTCTTTTCTTCTAGATCATTGCAGTTGCATCATATCTCTTTCCTTTCCAATTCATCCTGCTCCTAATTGCCAAAGATATTTTCCTAAATTTTAATGAACTCTGGTGGCTCCCTTTTGCCTCTAGGATTAGCTATAAGCTTCTCCATGGAGCTTTTAAGGCCAAGCACTTCACTGTCTGGCCCGCATCTAATTTTCTGTCTTCATTATATAGCAGTCTCACATTCTATGGTCTAGACCTAGTGACTATTTTACTTACCTCACACACTGTAATCTATTTCTTTTTCCATTGCTTGGCACTGGCTCTGTCCTCTATGTGTAAAATATACTCTTAGCTCACTACAACCTTGGGAACTCTATTTCCTTCACTACTTTGCTCAAGATACCTTCTACACATAGCCTTATCTTCACGTAAAAAGGTGAGCTAGACATTAACTTTGTATATTCTTTGTATATATTTATTTATAGGTAGTTACCTCCACATTAGAATATATGTTCTTTGAAGGCAGGAGCTATTTTATTTTAATCTTTGTCTACCTAATGCCTAGTACGGTGCTTGGTACATAGTGGGACATTGAATAGAATGCTTGTTGATGGATTCTCTTCAGATTTTAACTGTTACTTGCTTTGTCATTTTTATAAATATGTATAGATAATTTGAGTGCAGCTTGAATTTTGCACTTTTCAATTATTTTACTTTTACATTCTTTATAAGATTATCTTTTTAAACCTATCTGAAAACTATCATGTTATGCTTCTACTTCATTAACATCTTCTCATTTGTTTCTTCTTCACAATTCCAACTGCTTGTGTTCTACTTATTTGAATGTTTTTTTACTATAACTGTACAATCAGGATCTCCCTTTCTTTTCTCTAGTTTAACCTCTGAACCACTGCCAGTAAATAATGGCATATACAGACCATGCTACCTCTTTACCTAAAAATCAGACTCCCCATTTTTTTAGTAACAACAATAAAGAGGGCTAACCCCTCTTCCGGTCTGACTAACACATGCCCTTCTTCCCTTACCACTCCTTAAGGTTTTCCAGTTAAAGTAATTTATAGTTCTTCTAGTTTCCTCCCTCTATACAGTATATTGTTCATGTTTTCTCCTTGACCTGGAATTTTCTTCATCCTCTTTTGTGCTTTTTCCGTGTATTGAATCACTTCCCATCCTACTAACCAGGTCAGATGTGACATACATATTGATACTCCCTCAAATACCCCAACCTGCCAATTCCTTAACTTGCTAAATTCCGAGGACCTACTCTTCCACTTTATCGAGCTACACATAATGATTACATGTTCCACATCTGTATTCATTAAGTTCCTTTATCTGGTCGTTATTCATCTTCTCCCTCTGCCTTATAATCCTGAATCTTGTTCTTTGTCTATGCCATGACCTCAGGTCTCTTGACACTTCAGTTCTTTCCCACGTCATCACGTCTGCACTAGCTACACTCTTTTCCCTTGCCTGCCTTTTACTCTTTGTGAATCAGTTTACCTCTGTACCTGTCCTTCTCTCAGATGAAGAGTTTGCCTTCCCAAATCTCAGCCTTGGATTATTTTCATTATAATCTTCATTCATGCCTGCTCAAGTTCTGAAAATTATGGGCCTATGTTGAGTCTAACACAAGTTTGTTATATGTTCTCAATTGCACCTTCATTGTTGCAAGGCACTTCTTTTATACCTCCCTACTAATTGATATACCATCTGACTCATCTGAATGGGTCTTCAAAACTTTTCGTCCTTCCTCAAATTCCTATCGTCTACCCTGTGTCAGCTGAGAATCTCTCCTCATGTTTCAGTAAAAAGAAAAAAAAACTGGGTCATTTGCTGAGAGCTTCCCCTCATTTGTATCACTCAAGTGCCTTGTTCACACTCTCTTGCTTCACCCAGTCTCAGATAAAGAGGTGACATTTCTTCCTGTCAAGGCAAATCCCACTTTCTATGCATAAAGGATCCCAATTACTTCCATCTTCTCTAACAAATTGCCCCCTCTACTAAACCTATTCTTTCACTAGTCTTTGCTCTCTAGGGCATCTCTGTTGCATAGCAGATAGGGAGCTGGACCTAGAGTCAGGAGGACTTGAATTCAAATATAGCCTCAAACATTAATTACCTGTGTGACCGCAAGAAAGCCACTGAATATTTATTTGACTTAGTTTCCTTATCTGAAAAATGTGATAATAATGACACCAGGTTTGTTATCAGAGGAGATAACTGAAAAACACTTACTTAGTGCAGTGTCTCTAGCACATAATAATGGTAGTTGTTGTTATCATTGTATGAGGCTTCCTTACTACCTACAAATTTCTCCTTATGCTCAGAAAGTTCTCACATCCTTCCCTGCTATCTATTGTCCAGTATCTCCTCTTTCGAGGCTAAATTCCTTGAAGATCCTCTACAATATGTGCTTTCACTTCCTTTTCACTTTCCTCTTTGCAGTCTACTCTCCTTGTCATTCAATCAAAATTACACTCTCCAAAGTTAGTAATGATCGCTTAATTACCAAATAAAATGGCCTTTTCTCTATTTCCCTCCTCCTTGAGATTTCTCTTCTCCTTGGTGCTCTTTCCTTCTCCTCTTACCTCTATTGGACCACTGTCTCCTTGGCTGGATCTTCATCCATGTCACGCTTCTGTGATGTGACGTTATACTCAAAGCTGTCACCCAGGTTCCCAATATAGGTTGTCCTCTGCCTGTGACAGTCTTCCCCATCTTCTCTGTCTCTTGTGGTATTTCTTTTTCAGCTTAAGATCATAGTTGGATGTTTGGATAAATAAATGTTGTCATATTGCCCTACTCCCAATCCTCATCCTCCTCCATTTGGTTTAGGTCCTTTGAGATTCTTTTATCACTTAAATGAAGGAATCCTTTGGCTTTTGTTTGTCTCTTAAGAGGGGGGATATGTAAACAAATGTTCATTTAACAATAACTGAATTGGATGCCAAATTTCAGTGTGATTGACTTTTGGCTTTTAAGGGCAAAAGACAGAATTGGGAGTAGTGTTTCCTCTTTTCTTGTCTGCATCCTTTGGGGCCCAGCACTGGATGTTGATTGAAGAAAGTAGTTCCAAAAATTTATGTATGTTAGAACTTTAATATTAAAACTACTCAGATTATGTTGTTCAAGATCCTTAATTTTATAGATGAGAAAACTGGAGTTTGAGACTGAAGTTAGTTTGCTTAGTGTCACGTGTGGCATAGCCTATAATCAGACTTTTCCTTTTTGTTCAGATAGTGGTCCTACCACTTATATACTTACATAGGTTTTAATAATACCTCTATGAATTTCAAGCCTCCTTAGTTCTTGTCTGGACTTTTTTTTTTTTAATGCGGTGAATGATAAT
This sequence comes from Bettongia penicillata ogilbyi, assembly GCA_023548195.1. Classification (NCBI taxonomy): domain Eukaryota; kingdom Metazoa; phylum Chordata; class Mammalia; order Diprotodontia; family Potoroidae; genus Bettongia; species Bettongia penicillata. The sequence continues at coordinate 3,524,574 of JAJHZJ010000654.1, forward strand.
ACATCATCCTATTAAACATGAAGTTAGAATAAAGCTGGACTAGCTAATGAATCTCATACATTATTTTTTGTCTTATGCACACACACACACACACACACACACACACACACATATATATATGAGACAGAACTATTTTTATTATAAACAAGTCAAATACAGACTTTTAAAAGTAGAGGAGATTTTTCAAGGTATAATCCAACATATTTGCCTTAGAGAATAAACACTTGTTTGGTATTGATTCATCAACTATTTCCCTTGCTCTTAGTAACTTTTTTTAATGTTAAAGTGTGACTCCTCCCTTTGGGGTGAAGAGAGAAAAAATATGTATAATATCTTTAAAGTATAAATAGGTTGATTCCTTTTAATGTTTTTTATTCCATTCCATCTTCCTTTCCTAATCATTCTATTTCTTGTTATACCCATTTAACAGAAATCATTAAATATACACAATTGCTGGTTTTGTCCCACAACCTCTAACTAACCCCTTACAGTTTTTCTGCTCTCTTCCCCTGCTCTCTTCTACCTATTTTCAGCCTAGTCCCATGGAAGGACTGAGTGGAGGAAGGAACTGAGTGAGGTATAGAGGGAAGCTTGAGTGTCCTAAATGGGGGTTGGAGGAGTGGTGCCAGCCAGGTATGTGCTTTTTCTTGGTGGGGCTTGACTTATTTGCAGAATGTGAAGATTGGTGTCAGTATGTGCCAGTATTCCTATAAAGGAAAAGCAGAAATAACATTTATAGCATTCACATTTTTGTATAGTAATTATTTGTCCTTATGACCTACCTAGTCTTATTTTTACACACACACACACTCTCTCTCTCTCTCTCTCTCTCTCTCTCTCTCTCTCTAGTCTGCATTATTAATAGGGATCCAGGTACATTTGGGTAGATGGATTCTTAAATTTGATTTTCATTTCATTCCAAAATAGTATTTCACATGTTATCATTGTAAAGTGAGGACAGTTTGTGGCTCTGTGAGCCTTTCTTGAAATGAGATGCAAATATTGCCTTTCCAGAGATTTTATAGTGAGTGAAAGAATTTGCCTGGGATGTGGATATAAAATCAGAAGTATTCAGTAAGTTTGGTTCTACTATTTTTAGGAGATTTTTTTTTTTTAAATATCAAGTAAGACTTTCTGTTTCTCTGATTTGAGAGCTTTCTCCATTTTCTGATCTGAAAAGGATTCAGACCAGATCACTTTTGGTTTTAAAAAACAACAGAAACATCATGGATTCAGTTCTTTCAGAACACGTTAATTGGCCCTACTTCCTGCATAGCAGTGATGTCTTGCACTCTGCTGTGAGAGTAGCATAGGCTGAAACTTTTCTTAAATAACTAAACCCCTTTGTCTGGGGTCCAAGACACTGATTTACCTTGTACTGAAATTTACTCACTAGAATAGTCGGGATGGTTTTAATGGCAAAATTGAAAATTCTGCATTTATGCCATTATCTTTTGTTTCTAAAGATAAGCTTTGAATTTTATTGTGATTTTGGATGAAATGATAAGGTTGAAATCTTATAAAATGAAAATTTTTAGCCTCATGTGTAAAATCTTGTCCAGTTCTTGGGTGGGCAGATAGGTCAGTAATCAGTATTTTTAACTTGATGCTATGTGTCATGGAGGTCAGTTCATTGGCATTTTGAACCTTAAGTCAGTGTCGCATTCAGTCCAAGTAATGGGAGTCTTGTGATTTACAGTTTAGGAATATATCGTTCTGTTGGATAACATCTACTATGTGGCCTCCCTTTCTTCTTCCAAACAAAGTGCCTAGTTCTATTTTATGTATTAAACACCGGAAATGAGACAGTGAACATCTTATCAAACTTTTTTCCACCTTTGGATATGCTAAGTAATCACTAAGGACAGGATAGATGAATTAAATAATCCTCTTGGCAGTCCCCATTCACCTCTGGTAATTTTTTTCTTCTCATCCCCCCCTCTTCCACCTCCTCTTTGGGGGATGGTGAGAGAAAAATTAAAATTAAATTTATTATCATTTGATAATTTTGTAGCATATCCACACATCATAGTTGACAATGGGATGAAGTTTTGTTTTTTTAACACAAGAAAATTGGTTTTTAATGAATTGGGCAGGTGTTAGATACTGGGAAAGAAGCGAATATCAATAATGGGAAACTAGCTAGGGGGTGGGGATTAATCTAAAGGTAAAGGTTAAGGATGATATTGCTTTAGTTGGAGATTGGTTAAAAGTTTGTGGGGTAGGTAACCAAATGGCCAGTTTGGGCATTGTAAATTTCCTGTTTTTCCTTTTGATATTCTTTTGAGTTTATTTTTAGTATTCTTGCTGGATTAGCATTTTAAGTTTTATTTGTTTTTTTAAAAGAAACTCTGCATTCTAAGCGATTAAAAAATAACTATAGCAGACTGGCATTTTTTCCTCCAGAAAGCAATTTTATCAAGGAAGTCAAAGGATTCTATTGTAAGTAATGTTAGGACTGCATATATAGATTGTCATATTTTCTTAAGTATGTTAGATGGTAATGCCTAGTGTATTGGTAGGTGCTTAGACTTATTTGCTTTACATGCAAAAATGCACAGTACTATAGCTGAGAAAGTCTGTTAGATGGTAATGCCTAGTGTATTGGTAGGTGCTTAGACTTATTTGCTTTACATGCAAAAATGCACAGTACTATAGCTGAGAAAGTCAATCTGGAGTCAGCATGCTTTTATATTTTAACATGTAGAATATTAAAGTACAAAAAGCAATGATATTTCTGTCCAAAGAGGGAACATTAAAAAAACTCCCAACACATAATCAGTGCGGGATGTAGACTTCAGGTGATTCCAGTTGTTTTTATGACTAATTTTGAGGATCTCTTCAAATTTCAGTGAAAAAACTGGAAGATTGGAAGGAGCAGAAAAAACTATTTATTCTTTCTGAACAGGTCTTGGAGCCAAAGCACTAATATGATCATTTTTGGACACGCCATAGACATGCAGTTTGTTTTACTAGAACTTGTTTTTTAAGGCATTTAGTCATTGGTACTAAATATTCCGTGTTTTTAAAAGCCACCGAATAACTTTGTCCTTAATGAAGCACTTCTTGATTACAGGGAAATAGTGAAGTGTATAGTCAGAGGCATCATTCTCTCTCTCCTCTCTCTCTCCTCCCCCCCCCCCTCCCTCCCTCCCTCCCTCTCTCTCTCTCTCTCTCTCTCTCTCCTCTTTCCCTCTCCCTCTCTCTCTCTCTCCTCTCTCTCTCCCTCTCCCTCCCTCTCTCTCTCTCTCCCTCTCCCTCTCTCTCCCTCTCTCTCCCCCTCTCTCTCCCCCTCTCTCTCCCCCTCTCTCTCTCCCTCCCTCTCTCCCTCCATCTCTCTCCCTCCCCTCCCTCCCTCTCTCTCCTCTCTCTCTCCCTCTCCCTCTCTCTCCCTCCCTCTCCCTCTCCCTCCCTCCCTCTCTCTCTCTCCTCTTTCCCTCTCTCTCTCCTCTCTCTCTCTCTCTCTCTCTTCTCTCTCTCTCTCTCTCTCTCTCTCTCTCTCTCTCTCTCTCTCTCTCTCTCTCTCTCCCCCTCCCTCCCTCCCTCTCCCTCCCTCTTGTCTTTCTCCCTCTCCTGTCTCTCTTCTCCCCCCACCTGCCCTTCTTGTACCCTCTGTCCCATCTTGGGGAACTTTGTTATTGTTACAGAAGTAAAATAGCTTCTTCATCATCTGAACAAATTTAATGCTTTTACTGAGTATCATGGAAACATACTCAGACCCTTTTGTTGCTCAGTACAAAATGGAGCTAGAGGACAGCCACCTCCTCTGTTCCCCTCGAGTTTTCTGCTTCACTAATGAGTGTTCCGAATCATTTCAGAATAGTATCAACTTGTAACTACTCTCTAAACTCTCTTTGTTTTTTTGCATCACAGTGCTTTTCTGAAGAAAACTGCATTATACTTTGAAATGGTTTGTTTAAAATCTGTTTGGAACTGTTGCTCCTCTACCTCTGTACTCAGTATATGACCATGAGTTGTGTTGTATAAGCCTGTACAGAAGTATTGTTTCAGAAATAATTAGAAAATTTTACAGAGGGTATCTTCTAGGATCCTCATGACTTTGTTGTCTTTGAGTACACAATTTACAAAAGAAAAATATTATCTGTGTTCATTAAAATCACACGTTTATACTTAATGTGCTTTGAAATCTTGACAGTTTTAAGCAGCCACAATAGTGCTATGTAAAAGTAAATTGTAGAAGAAAATTCTACTAATGAAAAAAACCTTAACTGCTTCTAAGTGATTATGATTGTTTAGTTTTAAGATGCAATTTGGTGTTATTTTATAGTGTTATTTTATAGAATTTACAACTTAATAATTTTTGGTAATGTGTTTACAGAAAGGCAAAACCAAAATAAAGAATTGTGGGCCTTCATTCCTATTTTATGTTTTTAAAAAAATTATGTTACCCAAAGGATTGTATTTGCATCTCATTTTCCTGATAGCTTTCTGTTTTGGTTTTCTGCTGACAGGTCACATTTAGGGCAGGCAAAACATAAGGCATATAGCCCTCCTGAGAGTAGAAAATCTATTTCTAAGGCACCCAAAGTGCAGTCTAATACTGCTTCTGAACAGTCAAGGGGACACATTTCTAAAAGGTAAATCTTCACATTGCTTATATATTTCCAAGGCATAATTATTTGCACTTGAATTGCATATGATTTAAGGTCATTAAATTACTTTAAAGTTATGTGTTAACGGTTTTACTGTCCTTGGAAAAGTTTAACTTTGAGAATTGAAGTTTTTCTTCTCTTAATTGATATTCAGTGAATCTTGGACAATCAATGGAAATGTAAAAAATTTCTCTTAGTATGATTTTGAGATTCTCTTTTTGTTTACCAAACTATTACATAATTAAGCACCATTAAACTTGCAACTTATTTCAATTATATTTGAAGCTGCTGTGTTTTTGATTTTATGTCTCTTCTCCTCCACTTAAGATTTAATTGGTAGCAGAGGTAAGTCTCCTAGAAAGCAACTCTTAGTGGTTAACAAAGTCCTGGAGAATCCTTTACTTTTTTGTTTCCATTCCTAGAATCCTTTACTTTTTTGTTTCCATTCCTAGTACTGATATTGCCCATCTACCCTTTTTTTTTTTTTAAAAAGTAGTGAATTTAGATATCATTGTCTTGATTGTCTTCATTTTCTATGATTTTTTCCCTTTTCACAAACTCTTAAATCCATATTCTTAGTTTTTGACAAGAAACATTACATATAAGTGCCTTTTGGAACAAAAAAATTTTATATTTTAGCTATCCTAATCAATAACACTAAGTTACAGCTTGAGTATGTATGTATAGTGTACAGAACAGACACCCAATTTTGTTTGAATCCAGTTGTGAAGTTCTGTGTTCTATATGGGACTTTTTGGAAAGTGTGGGTTCTTCAGAACCTTTTAATATTCAGAGCTCTGAGACATTCTGTGAATCCACAGGAGGAGCTACATAGTAACTTTGCTATCTTCTCTCTTCATAGAAGCTGCAGTTCATCATCTGCTGTCGTAGTTCCACAACCAGAAGATCCAGACAGAGCCAATACTTCAGAAAAGCAAAAAACGGGGCAAGTGCCTAAGAAAGACAGTTCTCGAGGAGTGAAACGCAGTGCAAGTCCAGATTACAACAGGACCAATTCTCCAAGCTCTGCTAAGAAACCCAAAGCTCTCCAACATACCGAACCTTCCTCAGAAACCAACAAACCCCATTCTAAATCAAAGAAGAGGCATTTAGAGCAGGAGCAACAGCTGAAATCTGCACCATTGCCATCAACAAGCAAGGCGCACACCAGAAAGGGTGGAGCTACCGGCAGTTCACGAAGTCAGAAAAGGAAAAGGACAGAAAGTTCTTGTATAAAGAGTGGTTCGGTGTCTGAATCAACTGGTGCTGAAGAGCGATCAGCAAAACCCAGCAAGCTGGCTTCAAAATCGGCCACCTCAGCCAAAGCTGGGTGTAGCACCATCACTGATTCTTCTTCTTCTGCCTCGACATCTTCCTCATCCTCTGCAGTCGCCTCTGCTTCCTCTACTGTACCACAAGGGGCCAGAGTGAAACAAGGAAAAGATCAAAACAAGGCCAGACGGTCCCGGTCAGCATCTAGTCCCAGTCCCCGAAGAAGTAGCCGAGAAAAGGAGCAGAGTAAAACCAGCGGCTCTTCTAAGTTTGATTGGGCTGCTCGTTTTAGCCCTAAAGTTAGCCTGCCTAAAACAAAACTGTCTCTACCAGGGTCTTCTAAGTCAGAGACATCAAAACCTGGACCTTCAGGATTACAAGCTAAATTAGCAAGTAAGTTGAGAAATTTGGTTTTTATTTGCATTTGTAAGAATTAAAAAAGTGGGGTCTTTAACACAATCTGTTGCAGTAGTAGATTTTTTTCATTTGGAAGTGGTGACTTGAGATTTGCTTTAATTATTTAAATAGATGTATATCCATTTTCTTCATGAATAAGTTAATCTGCCCTAAGATTAAAAAAAAATAGCTATGTAATGTTAGTTACAATAATTGCCATCTCATTCAGTTCTTAAGAAATGGACAAATAGGAAGCTGGTTCAGTTTATATCATAGTCTAGTCTAGTAAGTTTCTTAATTTTCTTTATTTTTGCTGCCCTAAATCGTGTTTTATCTATTTTTAATAGCATTTACCACATTCCCAAAATATGAAGATCTTGAACCTAATTTATAGATTTGAATAGTTGTTTGTAAAAACAAAGTGGTTTCTCTTAGAGGAACTGAATGGAGTTTAGATTATTATTTCTGAACAGTGTAACTCTTGTCTATAAGAGAGAATAATAATAAAACAATTACAATTAAATGGAAGAATAGTGTGTCACATAAGGAATATTTCTTTTTTTTTAAAGTCCCTTCAACTTTAGGACTTTGGGGTGAATTGGCTGGGTGAAAGAGGCACGCTGGCATCTTTTGCTAACGTGAATGGACCTGTTTTGTTTGGACCCTTTATTTGGAAGAGACACAGGGGTGGCTAAACTGGAACATCAGAAAAACTTGTTAGTGCCGTCTTCCCAACCCTCCAGATACCCTTTCCCCTCATTGAAGACCATTCTGCTCCTAGAAGGACCAGTTTAAAAACAAAACAAAATTTCATCATGTTCTATTTTGACATTATAAGTGGAAAGCAAATTTTATTCACCAACATAATTGAAGGACTTGTGGTAAGAGGTGTACTGTTCAAGAGCTCTATCTTTTCTTTAGTGTGTGAAAGGGAAAAAGCTGCTTGGGTAATTTCTTCTGGTGGTCTTTTTCCCGTACTAGTTCATTGGAGATGGAGGTTATTCATTTGGTAGGAATGTTCCTGGGATCTGTCAGTAGTTACTGATGGTTGGATTAACTAATGTTCTTTTTCTTTTTGTTCAGTATTACAGCATGTAGTGACTCTCATTTCCTTGACTGTTTACTATTATTTAGGAAGATAGCAGTTGGGCATTAAATTAGGAGATTTAAGTGTAAGATACTTTAATGTCCTTTACCTCACCATATTACAGAGGAGACCCTAGGTTGTTGAAGGCTTTTATCATCAGAACACAAGTTTTGGCAGGACCTACTAAAATGGTAAGGTTTCAAGTAAAGGCCCAGCACTGAACTAGGTACCTGACCTAAGAGGGCCCATCTAACTACATTTAGAGAGTTTCAGCAGCCAGAAGGTTGGCCTTCCGGAAATGGAGATTTTCAGCTACCACAATTCCTGAAAACCACCTGCCAAGAAGGAGAGGGGTTCAACTCTACCCCTGTGGAAACAGGTGCCTGCATAGATTCCATTTCCTTCTTCAGTTGAAGAACCGCCTAGCTTAGCAATGTGCTTCTTGAAGCCCTGCAACTAAGTAATGTTTCGTTTTATCCTGTTCAAATAATAGGTGATACTGGAGAGAGCTGGCTGGACCTGCGTGTTAAAAAAACAAAAGAAAACACACTAGTAATAGGATATGGTGTTCTTTTTACATGGTCAGCGACCTGTTATGGAAACGTTATCATGGCAGTGAGGCATTTGGTTTAACTTTTGGGTTTGCTCTAATCTCTCGCTCCATCTTTTCTTTTTCATAGAGCACATCTTGGTTCACTTGCTAGTGCAGGAGGTATTTAGGGCCTTGATCTCTGTGTGCATCAGATGTACCTTTTAGCATCATGACAGTTAAGCTAGACATCTTTGCCTTTTCCCCTTTTCCTTTCCTTTCCTAGTCTGTGCAAATACTTTTTTTTCTCAAAAGTCTGTGTCTTTTAGGAAGACTTTAAGGTCTAAGTGTGAAGCAATTCTGCTATGTCACTCTCATCAGAAATTCAAGAGATAGGGAATTTCTGCATCTTCTTCCTGTACACAGAGGAGTTGACAGATAAGGATCATACCTGAACCTGGCCAGTATGATTTCCTGGACTGCAGGAGTATTGTACTTAAGAGTTTTGATGTGACCACTGTACTAAAGTACAAGCAACACCATGGTTGTTAGCATAGTAAGTAGTTTTTTGATAATAAAACAAAAGGGCTTCTGTTATATTCATTTCCTAGTTTATCCATCCCAAGTAAAATGGAATTATTCAGTACATATAATTTCACTTCTGTATGGCTTAATAATTGGAGGTTTTTAAAGAGCTAAGTCACACACCTAAGCAGTACAACCAGTTGACCTTAAACAGATTTTCGGACTTGTTCTCCTTAGGAGCCCAGGAACTTCACATTACACTTTATCCTAAGACTCAAGTCTATCCCTTCCATGTATTCCTTGCGTTCAGTGAAGTATTATGGTTGTCTCCCCCATAGTTAATTGGTTTTGTTAAAAGCATAAGGGCATTTCCATAGGAATACTATTATAAATGGATGGTTTGTTTGATAATCTCTCTTACTCAGATTGCTTCATTTTAAGAAAGGTATATTAGGACTTTAGTGTTGTTAGTAACATGTAAAATATTTATGTAAAACAATGCACAAAACTGTGAAGTTAATTAGTACATTTTGAAGTGAAAAAAGGTCATTCGGTTGGGTGGGCTTAATTAGAGAAAGCCTTTTAAAGCCAAGTTGGGGAAATGACATCAATCATTACCAAGGTATTGGCTGAGCTAGAGGAAGAAAGGGAGGAAAGCCATCTGAACTACCCTAAGGATTTAATCCAGGACCTCTGCCTCATTAGCACAGTATTCTACCCAGACAACCTCACCAGCACTCGTGTGCTCTTGAGTGTGATTCTCTTTAATGGAGGTCTTGGAGGAATTGTAGAATTTAGCTTAGGAGGGGAGAGGGTTTTTCGGTGAGTGGAATTAGGAACAATAGCTTGAGAGAAGGCCATCAGGACACATAAGGTGCCCAGGAATGAGTGAGAAAGCTAAAATGCCTCCGATTCTAACCCCAACCCTAAATACGATTCTGACTTACTACTACTATGTGCAAAAAGCATTTAGCTAAGTGCTAGGTATGCAAGTAGGAAAACCAGAGAGGCTCTGCTCTCCAGGAGCTCATGTTCTCAAGGGGAAAACCACGAAACTAGGAAGTTTTAAAGGCTCTGGATTAGTTAGGGTTCAGCAGGAATGCAGCTATACAGTACAATTCAAGAGTATGATGACCCGAGCTGGACAGTACTCGACATTAGTCTGGTAGTACTCGACAGATACTCGACTCTAGTAAATAGTTAGGATCCGGTAGGTTGAGCGCTTTCATAAGAGGTCATTTTATTTGATAAAACTGAATCCATATAACTGGCTGCAATCTAGCTTCATGCCTAGTTAATGATAGGCGACTGAATTAACTCAGTAACAGGTTAGGTAACACTATACCGTCGGTGAGCTGCAGCTGATGCAGCAGCATTGTAAAGTCTGTCCCCTCTGGTAAATGTGGGCTTAAAAGTAAACTAAGTCATTGCAGCCAAGCCTTTGGCCTGAGTGCTCTTCTTTCCTTCTCTCTGCCCATAAGGTGTACTCTGCACATTGGTAGATGTGCCAAAGTAATAATCCCTTGACATTCTGTATTGAAAAACAGCTTTTGATGAGTAAGAAAATGGAAATAAATTTCTGCAAACTACACTTTATGCACACGCACACCCCCACACCCCCACCCCCACCTACACCCCCACACCCCCAAGAGAAAAGCAATGGTACAGATAATGGGGAAAATTATAGTTTTATTGTATAATTCTGCCATTTTAATTTTTAGTCAGTTTTCATTAAGCCAATATTAAAATTAGTTGATTCTTTCCTAAGCACACAGTTGGCCAATAGTAAGTGAATGGCCTGGGTTTGTGTTACAGGAATAGCTAACAGAAAAGATTTTCTCATACTGGAAAGTAAAATCATCTAGGTAGCCTGGAGAAAGTATACTTCTGCTTAGATTAATAGAGCTTTGCCATCAGTCTGAAAAGTGATGTGGTAGGTTATTAGAATTGGAAGGGATCTTAGAAATGTGCTTTCTTCTAGGCCCAAGGAGGTTTATGTGGTAAACTTCTAGAGAAGAAGTGTTGCTATATTAGATGAAATAAATCCAGTATGAATGCAATAGTGACTTTGCTAAAGTCACAAATTCTTTATGGAGCTAGCCAAGATTAGACTCCAGGTCTCCTGCCACTTACATGGAGGAAGAAGGATCATTTAAGTGTAACTGAAAACTTGTCTGACTTTCTGATTTCTCCCTTAGTTGTTGGAAGTTTATAAGTTTTCATAGTAATATAATATCATAGTGATTTTATCTTCCAGTTTTTGTCCTGGGTATATTTTTTGTAGTTGTTTAAGGCAAAAAAAAGGGGGGGGATTTCAGTGGGGAGGTTGTTTGCAGGTTTCATACTTATTTGAAGGGGTTGAGAATTGTGAGGATCAAATGAAATATAATAGATGTGAAGTGTTTCTCAGATTTTAAAGTGCTCTATAAGGACCAGCAATTATCACTGGTGGTTTCAGCTATAGTTAGGAATTTTCTTGTGTTAACTCCTCCTCCAGGACACTGAGAGGTTAAATTAGTTAAGTATCTGTTATGTGCCTGGCAGCGAGCTTAGCCCTGCATATACAAAGAAAGGCAGAAGAAAGACCCCCGAAAGGAAGAGTTTTCTTCTGCTATACTCCAACAGGGGTCTTCCAGTATTCTAGGTTACTACCTCTCTCTCCCTTACAGCCCCTCACCATACCTTCTTCCCCAAGTACATTTGTTTAATAAAATTATTAGGGGACTGTTTAAATGTTATATTCACTAACCGGCTATCAGTACATGGCCATGGTTATAGCCTTTTAAAATAACTTGGATTTTTGCTATTAGACCTTCAGAGAAACTTTACCAATAAAGGTTTGGAGCTAATAAACTGAAAAATTACTAAGTATTTGTTCACATAGTAACATAAAAAGTGGAATTAGAGTTACTGCCAGTAATTTGTAATGTAGAGGTGGAAACCTGAGGACCAGTTTGCATTTCCCAGTCACAGTGAGCAACGGATGAGTTGAGGAGCACACGGAAAACTATTAACTAGTCTACTCACTGGTATTCTGGTTAGCATAAGGGGTGAGGGATGTGGTCGTTGTATGTGCCTGGTTCACTGGAGTACTGCACACAGCTGTATTTTTCTATGACTTTTGGAGAGGGTGTTGGTACATTCTAATCCCAAAATTAAAAATATATTTTTGTTTATAATGTTCCTTAAATGAACACACCACAAGTGAAGGGTACCACTTCAGGTCATATCATGGTGGTCCATCACTAGCAATAATACTGTAAAATGTTCTTATGAATTGGGTGGTAGAAAGAACACAAGAGAAGCAGGAGACTAAGAATGTACATGAAAATAATTGATGTATGGATATTGATATAAACTATTACTAGAGCATATGCCTTTGCTATTTTTTTCTTCTAGTGAGCATTTCATATTGAACTCTAACTTTTCTTCATAGATTAGGGAAGATGGTGTTGGGGAACTTTCTAAGGCTATTTAAATATTTTACAATGATTAAATTAGTCTGGAAGCTTAAACTTTTACTTTAAAATTCCAAAATATTGCTCTTATCAATTTCTCGTTAACTGCCTATTCAGTTCTAGCTATTAGAGCAGAGAACATGAGAGTCATTCTAACATGGCTGGAGTAATAGTGGAAATAATGTCAGCTCCTCTTTATCTAGAGGATATTATAATACATTAGATTTATATTCACGTGCCTTAACAGTTTTCCTCTTGCGAATAAGTGGAATAGATTAGAATACTTACTGTACAACCTTTAGGGACTGATGCAAGATCCACTTCAGCCAAGTTTCTTTTGCAATGTGATACCAGTTACAAACCCTTTTCTATTCTTTTCCTTTGTTCTTCTTTAACATTTTTATCTTAAGTTTAACAATCTATTTTTAAGGTGTGATTTTTTAGTGTGAAAACAAAAATGGTAAGGAACGTATCACCAACTTGAATCAGAATTGTAGGGGTGGGGAGTTCACCCAGTACTGAATAATTTATGAGACATATCTATTTGAACTTTTATCCTTTTCTTTATCATGATATGTATGACAACACCTTAGTACTGAATAAAGTTACTAGTATTAATGACATTGTTAATGCAGCTTTTCTAATGCAGTATTACAACTGAAATCTAAATTACAATTAGGTTTCTTGGTGATTTAATAACACACTGGCACTTATGGTGCCTTTTTCTTATGAACTAAAGTATTTTATAATGTCTTATTCTTTTCCTCAGATTCTTTAGGTAGACATTTTAAAAGTTTTTACGAAAGAAAAAAATCAGAAAAAACTGAATACCTTAATATTATAGCCCAGTTATATATGGAGGGTCGTTTATTGGTCAATCAGTGTTCCGAACCAAAATGGTTCAGATAGCCAGAGGACTCCCAGGAGCTATGTGAAATGTTTTGTGATGTCAGCCAGAGGTGTTTTATGAACTCATGGAATAATTAGTCTCCTGGAGTCTATATGAAAGAGACACTTCAAGTGTAAAGTGGCTTGTTATTAACAGTGTTTTCAGTAGATGATTATTTGCTATTGGCTTTTTATTGAATATATGTTCATAACTAAAGAGAACTAAAAGTTAAATGTTTTAAAGCTGTTCTTTTGTGTTTACCTAAATCTTTTTTTTTTTTTAATTTTGTCACCTTGCTATTTTCTTTTTGTGCTCATTCATCTTTTGTGCTAAAGTAGATCAGGCATGGACTAGGTAAAATGCTTACATGTTTACAGAAGTTTTATTTGGAAAAATAAAATAAAACAAGTCACTAGTTCAGGTTAAATATTGCAAGAGGAGAGGAGCCCAGAATAGTAGTCTAAATTATAGTATGTGTTTTAAAATATGATTTTATTACTTGCAAGAATAATTTCAACTCTTTCCCTTACACAGTGTCCTTCATAAACACACCAGATGTGTATGTTGGTTTAATAAAACAAGAGAACTTGCCAGTCCTGCATTAATGCATATTAAAATAATGTTATTTATGTTAAATAAATGATTATTATTACAAGTGATTCATTTCTGATTGCCAGTAAAGTAATTAAGGGAAATTCTCACTTTGCTTAAAAAGATTAAATAATCCCATCTATAATCTTTTTACCCTTTCTCTTTCCTAAACATGTTTTTCTATAAGGGAAAGTTTCAAATTCCCAGGTATAGTTTGATCAGTTAATGTGGTTTTACTATAATACTTTTTTCTTCCATTCCCAAACTTCTTAACCAGAGTCCATAACAAAGTCACAAGAATCCCAAATCAGAATTCATTAGCTTTGCTTTTTACATCTTACATCTGCTAGATTGGTAATTTTGGAGGTGTGGGAGGTAGGAGAAAATAATCACATGAGACAATTTTCCCAAGGAAATTACAGTCAATTTATATATTCCATAGTATTAGACTGGACATAATCATCTGCTCAATAGGGTAGTCAAGTAGGGGAGAAAATATAGACCATGTATGGGAAAGACTGATAGAAGAATTGGATCTTAAAATATACTTTACAGGGTTGGCAAATTATTGAGATGAGCAAGGAGCTGTTAGACTGGTGGAGGAGTGATGGGTAATATTAACCTGGATGTAGAGCTGGAAATGAACTGAGCTCCTAAATACAGAGTGCTCTAAATACAGAATGTGTTTAGAAATAAAGGGTGAATGCTGCGGGACCTTGAAAATTAGGAGCTTGGACAGTTTTTAGCAGTGATATCATGACCTTTCTCCCATCTAAGATTTAGTTCTTGGGGGGGGCAGTGTATTTTATATATATATATATATATGTACATCTAAAATATGTGTATTTCATTTTTTCCTGAATTAACATGTAATTTTTAACATTTAAAAAAATTTTGAGTTCTGAATTTTCTGCCTCCCAGAGATGGTAAGCAATTTGATATACATCTGCAATCATGCAAAGCATGTTAATTTCCATATTAATCATGTGAAAGAATCCAGACCCAAAGGAGGGGAAAAAAAAACCATGAAAAATTGCATGTTTTGATTTGTACTCATACTCTATAACACTTTAATTCTTATTGATTTTCTTTCTAAAACTTCTCTGCCTTTTTTAATATGTAGGTTTAAGAAAATCTACCAAGAAACGCAGTGAGTCACCACCTGCTGAGCTCCCCAGTTTGCGGCGGAGCACACGCCAAAAGACCACGGGCTCCTGTGCTAGTACCAGGTAATTACCATTGTTGAGGATTCCTTTCCTTCTCTCGTCATAACAACACCCCTTACCTAGTGTCAATTCTCCCAGTGAGGAAGCCTGTCCCAATGCCCATCAGCTTCTTAAAGTTGTACATAATTTACCTGAGACACTCAGCCCCAGGTGAGTCAGATTGAACACTTAACTGTCAAAGCATAACCTGGATGTTGTTTTCCTGTAATTAATTTCTGTTTCTCAGTTTACAGTTTTCACCCTCATTTTTCACTTACCTTTTTTTCTCTTTCCCCTATTCTCTCCACTGTACCTATTAAGATTCTTTCAATCACTCAGTGGTCCAAACATTAAGGCTTACTTTGTTACACATGTTGGAGAATATATCGTCTTTCTTTTTTTAAGCGTCAAAAATATATCTTTTTTAAGAAAAATTTTTAACATCAACCAAAAAAGCATGTTATTTTTTCAGAATATATTTTTAGATAAACACTTGAAACATCTTTCTTCAACACGGTTTTTACTTAGCCTTCAAATCTCCTTGTGCCTTATGTCCCCTGCTTTCCACTTTGAGGATTAGTTTCAATTAATGACCAATAACTGCCGCTTATTTTTCTCCTCCCTGGCACCTGTGGCTTATTTACTCTACCTAAATTGTTCAAACTAAATGAAGAACATTAGTTTGCTGTCCTTCCCAGAAGACCTGGTTCTTTTCCTTTAAAATAGCTCGGAGAACAGAAAGACAAAAATTACTTGTTTACATGTGGCTGAGGAAATAGACCTTGATATTTTTTTTGACAGGTTAAAAATATTTTGAATTATTCCTTTCTTCTGTCAAGAGGTGCTTATCTCTTATTTTTAAAGTTCATTTCTATCAATTTGGCATACAGTAACTAGTTAATTAGTATCTCCAAGTTTATGATTTGTCTTGAATGCCTCTTATTATGACATCAACTCAAATTATGAAGCTTTATGGAAGGTCTGTTGTTTTGGTAATTTCAGTATTTAAAGAATTCATGACTTCTTTGGGACACGTTGTGGTCATGGGAAGAAGGAAGGACAACTTCTGAGTGTCTTAGAAATTAGTCTTCATGAATTGCTGTACTTGAAACATTCAGGACTCTGAACAGCCTTTCGTGTCTTAGCTAAGCTGATCCTTCAACATTGGGCTTCTGGACCACTATTGGAAGCATTTCTCCCACATGTGTGTCTGTGAACACTTACAGTACTCCATTGATGTAGCATTGCAATCCAGGGTCAGTTCTACACATCAGCATAAGACTTAGGTTGCAAAGAATGTCTTACAACATAATTTTAATATAAAGCATTTTTAGAGAGTCCTCCACAAATTTTTTTTAATAGCTTGATAGTAATTGTAACTAGTATGCGAAGTGATTTAATCCAGCTTTTAAAATCACAGCTCAGAACGAGAGACTGGCAAATTGAACTATAGACATGGTCGTGTCAAATGAATGGTTTGTTAGGACACTAAGAGGACACTAATGTTAGGACATTAAGGGGGGAAACAGACCCAAAGAAATGTTTTGTGAAGATTGAGTATACCGGAACAGGCCAGCAAATTAAATTTTAGCATTTAGAGCACTGATTAATGTTTCTAGTAGAACACTGAAGATTTATTCTAATAGATTTAACTGGGAAGCAGAATTGTACAATAGAAAATGGTTGATAAATGGACAAATATTAATAAATTATTAGCCTTGAGAGAGACTGTTATACTGTCTGGTAAGGCATCCTCCATTATGTCCATAGGACACCCACCTCAAGCTAAGCATTCTTTCCGTCTTCTACCACAAGAGTATCTTTTTTACTTTTTGAGAGATACTGTGGAATGATCTGGAAGAAAGAACACAGAGCTTAGCACCACGAGACTTTTAAATCCCAGATTTGAATTATTATTTCTGTGATTATGAGTAAGTCATTTAACATCCCTGAGCCTCAGTTTATCTGTGAAATGAAATGAAGTTTATGCTACTTAACTCATCGTTGGTGATGAGGGAGAGATCTTTGTATGCTTTCTCATTCTTGCCTTTTGACTCTTCCCAGTCAAACCTGCCGTCCAGCCCCTAAGGTATTTGAGTTCTGAGTTGTAACCTGCCCTAATGTTCAGGAACAAGCACAACTGGTGAGAGAGGGGCTTTCCCATTTCCCACTTGTATATGGCACAGAGCGCTGATCACAGCCCCTACTGCTCAACAGTTGGCACAGGTAGTGCCAGAACAGACAGTGTCTTTGCTGAACGCCACCATCTGAGTTTTGCCCATACAATTATGATCCTTCTGCTCTGCTTTTCATTAACTCCTGGAACTGCTGGACAGCATCTCCCTTTGGTATTGGCAGTTCCTTCTAGGGTCAAGGCTACCTGGTATGACTCTACGACTCCACCATTACTCCATTGAGCCAGGAACAAGGAAGGAAATAGGAAATACAGGTTCAGTAGTACCAAAAAACAATATTGAGGAAGAAATAAAAAGAGATTTGGTTCTAGGGAAGATGGGGGCATTTTATTTTCCCATATCGTAATACTTTGATCACTGGAGAAAAGACCTGTGTGTTTATGGCTGCTTTCTACCCTAAGAGAGCTAACTGTTCACAGACTTAACTTTTTATGGCCCAGTGCAGTCTGTCTTCCATACAATATAAATGCTTTCTGTGACCATGCACGGCCTGGATGATTCATCAGGTTACCTGTCCTTTGCTCCTGACCTATGATTGTAAATAGAAACTTAGCATCTTATTTTGTTTAGGGTTGTATCATTGGGAGTTATAGACTGAGATTCTTGACTTTCTTTTCCCTTCCTCTCCTGCTATTGTTGCTTCTATTGGTTATAGACAAGCATCAGACTTGTATTTGATGTGATTTGTTTTCACCCAGTTTTGGCTCAGGGAAGAGTGGGTCTGTACTCTGCCGAGCAGGGCCCTTCTCAGAAGCCAGAAGCAGTGCTGGGACCTCTCTTCTCCATCGTATGCATTTGAGGACAGAGGAGTTAGGGGTAGCTGCGGACCTGGGAACACTATGCACTCCTCAGAATTATTCCATTTGGACTGACCTCCATGTTTTCCTATGTTCCCATCACCTTTGTGATGGATTAAACACTCAGTTAAATTTCAAAATACATCCTTAATAACAAGTTTTGTTAATAACAAATTTCAAAATACGTCCTTAATAACAAGTAATCTTTCTTTGACTTACTTCAGTCTTATAGGTTATAATTGTGTGAAATGTCAAATTAAGGGGCATAATGGAGTGTTTGTCAAACTAGTCAGTATTCCCTTAAAAAGTTACTTAGAAATACAGGACTTGTTGTTTCCTTTCCTTAAGGTTGGGGCAAAAGTCAGCAAGGGATCTAAAAAGGTGCTACACAATGAGTAACACTGCTGTTTGACACCCTGGCACATAGTGGAATTATTTTTTAAGGGTATATGATTAGATTTAATAGCACATTCTATTCACACAGATCATTAAAGTGACTTCAACAAATCACTGCTCACGTAGACTTCACAATGGAGAGGGGCAGGGGGTGAGGCTTGTTTTATGGACTTTAAAACACTATCAATAAAGTCGATTGAAGTTGCTAATTTGCATTGGTGGAGGAATTTTCCATCCTGGGAGTCCCAGCTCAAATGAAATGACATTTCTCCCCCACTAAAGAATTAAATCAAAATGATTAGGAGTGGGAGGACATGAAGAGGTACGACTGGTGACATCTGCTTCTTCCCAGACTAGGTCACTTTGGAAAGGAAAGTATGAGCCAGGATTCTCTCCCCTTTCACGTCTGATGTCTAGTTTGCTATATTCCTCGCTTTTACCTAGTCCTTGTGTTAAATCTAATAAAACATCCATCACACTTCTTTGATTTTGACATGTTGAATATTAGTTTAAATAGATTTGCTAGGAAATTCAAAAGGAAGATCATCCCATGTTATCTAAATGTTCTATTGACCCAGCCAACTAACAGAGAAGCCTGCATGCACACAGTGTGTTCTTGATAATTGCTATATTGAATTGATTTAATTGCTGTAATGTTTAGTATCCTCTTATAGCTAAAGGGACATATGTAATGATTAGTTTAAACAAATTGTCATTGAACTCTTGAGGTTGTTATAGGCATGGCATGATGGAATATGATTTATGGTTTTCTTCAAAAGAGACCAAGAATTAGGATATTTTTTATTAACCTGGTTCATTAGGATTTTGGTTCTTTGGATGGCATAGAAATTTAACAAAAGCCAGTCCATAGGGAATTTAGAAAAACTGACTTTCTAAAAGTCTGTAACCTGAAAAAATTGGGACATTTTTAAGTGTAACTTCAGCAAAAGAAAAATTCTATTTAGGAATCTTTCCAGTTGCTGGTCTATGGGTGAGCATGGCCTTAGCATAAATATCACTATGCCAAGAATCTCTGTGGTGCTGTGGTTTTCCAGAAGCATTTGCCTGACTTAAAAAAAAAAAAAAAGTGGAGAAACTACTTTTATACTATATTGTGGAATTATTTTATATAATTCTAACCCTTTTTGTGATTGGATTTGATTGATTTAATATTATGTGCCCCAAAATGAATATGACTATTAAATACTCCATAGTTCAAAGCAAGAAAAAATTTAATTAAAAAACCATCTTTAGTGAACCTTTCATTTGCTCTCAAACCCTAAGTTCAGTTTCTCGGTTTTTACTTGTTTCTGTGATCTTGGGTAAGTTGTCTGATTTTCCTGGCCTTCAGCTTCCTTTCTTATAAAAATTACAGTGATACTAGATGATCTCTAAAATAGGTTCCAACATCAGTTACTCTTACTTTCCCATTTTTACAGTGTGAATTTGTGCTATATTTGCTAGAATGTAGTTCTTCTTTCTTGATCACTTTGCCTAATTGGTAATAGTGCATATGGCGGCATTTGTCCCTCTAGTCGGCGAGGCTCTGGCCTGGGCAAAAGAGGAGCGGCTGAAGCTCGCCGACAGGAGAAGATGGCGGACCCTGACAGCAACCAGGATGGAGTTAACTCATCAGCTGCACGCACAGATGACCCTCCACAAGGAGCTGCAGGTAGGCTTCATAGCTGTGGGCCTGCATCATCTCCGCTGTGCCACACAAAACGCAGGGTGGAGATGGGTGGGCACTTAAGGTGATGATAGTTCAGGGTATTGGTTTTTTGTCATTTTCACATTAAAATTTGATCATGTGCCATTAAAAATTGTTTAAATGTGTACTAATTATATGCAAACATTAGTTTGGGTTAAAAGATGGGATGGGGATACTTGTCAGCTAACACTTAGGAATTTAAGTCCAAAGTAAGAACATATTAATTATGCTAATTAGTGAAACTGGTGGCGTTTTTGTTTTTTTGGTGGTGGGGAGGAGGAGTGTTCAGTGTATATGTATTTACATGCAACTTTTTTCCCAGGTCCTACATTTTTAAATATTTTTCATTTGAACCTCAATTCCCATTAATGAAAGTAACTTAAAATTCAGAGTTTCCTTTTTCCAGATTTCAAAGCACAATACATCAATTATAATTGTTATCCTTTTTCATTAGCCATTAGAGTTAATACAATAGTGAACAATCCCTCAAATCTTTGATTCCTGGTAGATTTTGAGAATTTATTTTGTGTAAAATTTGTGTGACTCAGCACTAGCAGTATGCTTTGTTCACTTTAGCTCTAGGAATTCACAAAACAAAAAGGAGTCAATAAAAAAGGGTGAATTTTCATTTTTTTATATTTTGTTGCATTACAATGTAATCTTGATGCTGTTTGTATAGCACTGACAGATTTTGCATTGTGAAATGAGCAAGATATTTTTTACTAAGTATTTTCTCAGAAATGTTGATGCCATTAAATTTCCCTACATTAATTGCCTCTTGGCGTGACATATTCTTACTTTCCTACAAAGCTGTTTCTACCCCCAAAACTTCATAACCATTTAAATATATACTTAATTCCTTTTATGCTTTTGTTCATGTGTGGCTATGTCTAGGTCTCAATTATTTGGCAGCAAAAATAGTCAGATCTTACCACTTCTTTCTAAATACTTTTTGCTAGAGTTATTAATAACTTTTGACTATATTTTGTGTATATTTTATAAACACACCTCCACTATGAGAGGTGTTTTTTGCACATATTCCATCCATCTCAGCATAATGGAGGTCTAGTTTAGACTTTCTGAATTTCAAGACAGAAGATGGAAGTAAGAAGATCCTTATAGAAAGTCAGTTAATTTTATTCAGATTTCCTAGTAGAGTGCATAATTGTATGTTCTTGATGTAATGCAGACTAAATCATGTCCCCTAAAATATGGCACAGTTTTAAGATTGGTATTAGCCATAGTCTCCCACAGAGAGTTTTGCTGTATTTGGTTAAGTGCTACATATATACTTTTCCCAAGACCACACTTACTGTAAGTAGTAAAAGATGAAATTTTTTAATATTATATTCACAGATATGGATGAATATGTAGATGATTATTGTAGAGCCAGTGTAGCCTTGTTTGACTTATAATAGAGACTGATAGAAATATTTCTCCCTTAACTTTGGTAATCGAGGCAGAGTGGACAAGTTATCAAATATCTGTGCCTTAGTTTACCCAATTTGTCAAATGGGCAGTTTTGACCTTTGCAAGTATGATGTAAAAGTGGCTGATCATAGCAGTTTATATATTGTAGAACTCTTTCAATTTTTAACATTTATTTTGAAATTTCTATAATAATAGAAGTGATCCTTTGGATTTTTCTGTGTAAAAACTCCCTCCCCCATTTTAACAACTAATTTCTCCATTTTGCTTTGTTTTGTTATTATCCAAAAGATGACTTTTTTTCCCCTAGCCTACACTGTGTCTTATTGGTACTTAAATAATTTCAGCTTCCTTGCTAACTGTAGTGGGTCCGTGCTGTATTTTCCAAATGTGAATATTTGAAATTCCCTGCTGTTTTTTTCCAGTTAGCCACAAACTAGAGAATGGTCTAGATCCTGTCTTATTCACTCTCAGTTGTTAGGTTGCCGGATATGTGTGGTCATCCTTAAGAGAAAATGTGAGGGATTTGAAAATTGCTGCTCCAAGAATCTGAGTCAGATTGATGTTAGTCGAGTCTTTGATTCTGTCTGTTTGATATGACCCATGTTTAATTTGAGATAGCCCTTTTTGTTTCTGACCCAGACCACAGCTGGGGACAGTGCTTCCAAAGTCTCTTCCAACTCTATTAACTCAATTACAAAATCCTAAAATGAATAAAAAAAAAAAACGTCACAAATACTAGGAAATTGATGATGTTTTTTATCTATAAAGAGACACAAATGCACATAGCATACATGTATATATGTGTATAAACATGTGTACATGCATACATTTTTGCATGTGTCTATATGTGTACTTATTATGGCAAGAGAAAAAGTGAATTGGGTTTTTGCATCTCCAGTTTGCTTTAGTTGCATTGTTCCTAATGTGTGGTTAAAGCTAAAAAAAATTTGATATTTATTATCTGTTTCTCTTTTTCCTTTCTCTTTTCTAATAGTCCTCATAATAAATGTGGCTCTCCTGTCCACATTAAATCATGTAGAGCTAGTGTTTATTACAGCTTCTGACACCCATGTCCTAGAATTTCAGTTGATAGCCTTTTGTGATCTCATGAATTCTAGGTGTCATGAATTTGTTCTGATGACATGAATCTTTTTTTGAGAACACAGTAATTTGCATAAGTTCCACAAAATTAAGCAGTTACAGGATGAAAACTTTCATTTCTTTAAATAGATTTCATGTAACAAATTTTAAGAGTTTGTTGTGCATTTTGCATGTGCATTTTATGCCTTTTGAGGATTGGTTAATAATGTCTCCCTATAGTACCATAAAGTTCTGTTCACCATAGGTAGAGAGAACAGAATAAGTAAAGAGTAAGACACTAGAGCTCAGCTGAACGTTGAACAATTTCGATTGTGGCTTTAGTAGCTTTTTATAGATTGTCACCTAGAAAATAAATTTCTGCGCTCACACCTGGATAATAATAACTCTTCTTCCTCCAATCTCTTATTTCAGCCAAAATATTCAGAAGGTAGGCAGCAATAAATGCTTCTCTCTGCCTTCATCCTGTTAACACTTAGAAGGCTTCCTCAAAATTAGTTAAATCTACCCAAGTTTAAAGCATTTTTAATCCATATTGGCAAGTTTGTAAAGGGATATAATCTCTTCCCAACTTCTGGCCTATCATAAGTATAAAGGACTAAACATATAGGCCAATAGCTGCAGAGAAGAGATTTCTTCAAATAATATCTACCAAAAGGTGGAATATTTGACAAGGAAAGCACTTAATACATCATTATCAGTATGCTTTATTCATAAGCTCTTAAAGTTGTGGAATTGGATAGAATTTCCATTCATCTGCTCATAATTTCCACTCAGAGCATGACTATATTTGTTGTTATAGATCTTAAAATGTTGATCTACTCTTTCATTATAGTATAGTTTTAAATTTGTCCCTGATGTAGTTGAAGCATTCTTATGAGTAACATAAAAAGTGCTACCTCTCCCTTTTTGGAAGCTGTCTGTCAGGGTGGGTGGGACTTTAGATTGTTGACAACTCTCCTATAACTGGCAGTCTTAGAAAATTGCCTTGAGCATCAAGGTTAGAGGTTATAGGACATTTCTCAGTTCTTTCTTCATCTAGGTCATCTATCCATTCTGCACCTCTCCCTATCAAGACTTCCATTAGTACACTTAATTTTCATAATCATTATTATTGATGATCATACATTAAGAGTCAAAGGGTCTAGAAACTGAATTTTTGAGAAGTCTTTAAGTGGTAGGCATGTGTGCGTGCACACATGTGTATAATATCAGGAATAGCATTCTTGCCCAAGCATGTTGGTTTTTAAGATTTTATATTACCAGCTATAAGTGACTTTTTTTCAAGCGCTTGTATTAGGTTTCATTTTCTGTGCTGAAATGAAATTCTGCTTAGTCATTTCATATTCTTGCATTAGCATCCAATTCTGAAGCATAAATTTTCATAACATGGGCAAGACTTTAATTCTGATAAAATGAAATACTTGGTTTTGTGTTAAGAAAACATGAAAATAATTTGGATCTTGTGTTATTTTGGTGTTCCTATATTTTGTCTTTTTAAAATTTAACTTTACTATTTACATTTTATGCACTTTACTTTTTAAAAAGAATAGTAGCAACATTCTTCCTAGTTAGATACCCTTAGTTCTAATTTTAGAACTAAGCTTGAAAGCAATTCAGGTATGTGGCTTTAGATGTGCTGGATGATATGTGATCTGAGGTAGGCCAGGTGCAAAGGACTGGATTTTATTTTCAAACAGAGGATGTGAGGAAATGTAAGTAACTAGTTCTACAAGTGTAGGTCCCCTCCTGTTACATTTCATAATAAATTTGAACCTTTATTGGGTGTTATTCTGAATTGGTTGCTAGATTGGCATTTGTGGTTTTTAGGATTCTCCTGAGTAGATGAGCTATTGTGTTAATTTAAGCATTGATGTGGACATTTGCTATTTCCAAATAGTGCTTTACTAGTCGAAGGTTGTAGTCATATATGTATCAGTACCTTCATCCTGAAGATGCAATCTTCTCACAATCTGGAAATAGAGAAATCATTTTGTCTACCAGGACTAGAGTCCAGGAAGCATGATGAACAAAGACTCCCTAGAAGGCACATCACTTTGGAGGAGCATTTCCCCAAAATAATCAGTTTCTGGTGCTACTATTTCTGAATGCTGCCCTGGAAGGTCGGTCCTCTGATTAAACATCATCCCAGTCTTATCAGTCTTGTCTGAGTTGAGTTTGAGCAGTCGAATCCAGGACAAGATTTCATTCAGGAACAGTTTCAGAGAGACCAGCTCTCGGCCAGCAGAAAGGGACTCGCGGATGACCTGCAAAGGCTGCGCTCTGGTGCTCATGCTGTAGAACACACACTGCAACGTCTGACTCTTCCTTTGAACACCAGAGGACACAGTGCTCAGCTTTGAGGGCAGAGAAGTGACTGACTCACCATGATCCTTTGTGATCTGTTAAACTTTTTTAAAAAGAGAAGCCAATCATACGGTGATTAAGTAATCCTCCCCCCTCCCCCTTTTTTTTTTCTTCTTTCCAGCTTCTAGTTCTGTTGCTGGGGCTGTAGGCATGACCACCTCTGGTGAGAGTGAGTCAGATGATTCAGAGATGGGAAGACTGCAAGGTAAAAACAAGACAGTTATTGGGCTTACAAGAAACTGCTGGTAAATCCACAAACCATTGGTTCTGGTTCTAACTTTGGGTTCCTGAAATTCATTCAGACAGCTTCATTTGTTATGCACTTTAATCGTCTGAACATGTTTCTTCTAACTGTGTCTGCACTTCGGAGAAATGGGTCCTTCTCTCTAGAGACTTGAGGATTTTGCAGTATAAGAAGAAACAGCTGCTTCTATTATTTCTAGTGTGGAACTAGGAAAGTATTGTTAGCGAAGGTCTCGCACAGTTGGTATTTACATTGCTTATGGAAAAATACAGGATTCTTTGGCTGATTTTATTTTTTTGGTGGTGGTGGTGGTAGTTTATTTACCATGTGCTTTATTTTACTCTTTCAGTTTTGTATGTATAGGAATCAGTCTGACAATATAGAACACCTGTTATTAGATCATAATTTTCCCTTTTGGAATAAGTCTTACAAATGTAGTTGTACTCTTTTACGACATTTTTTAAAAGGGGAAAAAATATCAAAGCAGTTGGTTAACCTGTAATGTTAAACTCATGTGCCAATATCACAGTAATACAAGTATAATAATGTATGTACATATTTAGATGTTGTTTTATTCCTTTTTTAGTTGCTCACTACAGCATATTTGTACCGTTTTTGAAAGAAGTAGCGAACCAAGAAAAGAGTTTACTATGCTAAATTAATTTTTATAGTATGTTTGTTCTTTTCCGAAATCTGCCTTGACCGTCAGTTCAATAGAACAAATCTAGTGCTACAGCTACCTTTTTATAAAAAAGTGTTTTTTAAACTCTTTAAATCTGTTTGACAGAAGAGACTTGTTCTAAACATAGATTCTTTTCAACCAGAAAAACAAACCTTTGTGAGAAGAGTTATAACAGCTCTCCAGCCTTAATCTCACCAGAAACCTATTATTTGTAAAATGGTTTTTAGGTAGCTTGTGATATTTCCTGAAAGAATTTAATCTTCCTAACCTCATGACTACTCCAGCTTTTGAGTCATGCAACTTGCCTTTATTAATTCCATTAGATGCATAAATCACTTGAGTACCTTTCCTCCAATTTGTTAAAATGTTGTTGCTGACTTGCACTTTTTAAAAATTGACATGACAAAAATGAAATTGGGGATCAAACTGATTTTGAAAACGTACCTTAGGATCTATTTGAGAACGTAATCCTGAGTCGCTGACAATACTGTTTTGTTTTTCTTTTTTTTGTTTTGTTTTGTTTTTATGTTTTGGTATAAAATGGGAAAATTAAAGAAACACAAGGATCTTAAAAGTATAATGGTTGCATTGACAGTCTTAATGTAGGATCTGTATTTTTTACAAATCAGTAATCGTCAAATAAATTGTGTTAGAAATTTTTGTGTATGATCAGTTGCATTAAGCCAGCTCATAATTTTCTTTTCTCTTTGTTTTTGTTCTGTTCTTTTTGTTTTTGTTTTTGTTTTCGTGTGTGTGTATATGTGTATATGTTTTGTTTTGTTTTTTAGCTCTGTTAGAGGCTAGGGGTCTTCCTCCTCACCTGTTCGGCCCTCTTGGTCCTCGGATGTCACAACTTTTCCACAGGACAATTGGAAGTGGAGCTAGTAAGCCATAGTTTTAAATTAGTCCTCCCCTCCAAACCCTCATTAGTTTAGTGTTATTTTAAATAGTTAGTTTTTAATGTAAATATTAAGAATGGGAGTGAGTCCTCAAACCTTCATCTGTTTTTAAAAACACAATTCACTTGTTAGCAGGTGACATTAACTCATAAAGTTAACCTTTAATGTTTTGTTTTCAGACTTACGTATATTTTAAAATCATGTTAATAGTATACCTAGAGGTTATATCTTGGGTTGTGCCAGATGAACTTGTGATAGGTCAACAATAAAACAACCGATCCACTCAAGTTATGTATTGGATGATATGCGTACGCAATAACCAGCATCATTTGCATTTATATGCAGATTTGAGCTTTAAAGGTCTTTATCTGTATGTGTAAATCTATTTAAAGATATGTTGCGTGTTACAGACACAGATACGCACTTCATAGCTTCGTTTACGTTCTAGATTTATTTCAGATTGGTGTTCTTAACATTGTACTGTAACAGAATGAGAGACTACTTAAGTCTTCAGTTTAGAGCTGAAAACTTTGTAAACCACAAATCATTTTATGCTTTTCACAGAATGCTAGCTTTAGTCTCTTAAAAATAAAACTTCTGTTTTATCAAAATAGTAACCAAACACAATTACATCTATAGAAATGGAGAATTGTTTCTGAAGTAACATCAGAGTATGTTAATGATGAAGTGATCTATTAAATATTTCTAGTTTCGTTTATTCTTAAGGTAAAATAAAGTGTGTGTGTGTGTGTGTTGGGTGGCTGTGCATGGTATTAGGACAAACCTTAAGTTTATATTTTTGGAATCTTTTTAGTTTTCAGTTTGTATTGATATAAAGAAATTGGAGCTGGAGCCTTGATGCTATGCAGACTCCATTATCAGATAATCTACAAGAAAGCTTCAGGGTTCTCGTTGTCCCTTAGAACTAGCCTAGTATCTTAATCATGTTTCTTTGTTTCACTTCGTAAACAAATGATTTTCTGATAGAAGGACTTCATAAACATGGAGAAGAAGGCCTGTTCTCAGTGTGTCTCCCTGTGATGCCAGGCCTAGCGTTGGTAGGGATGGGCCTGGAAAATGAGATCAGGTGCTAAAGAGCCTTTTCCTACTTGAGAGAAGCTGCTTGTGCTCTTTGGTCTGAGCTCTTTGTGTTCTGGGCACAGTGTGCGTGCAGGATGTGGCTGATGAGAAGAGTCCCCAGTTTGCTGGTAGTTGTGTTTCTGTTGCAGTTGTGGTTACCACACAAGCTCTGATGTGCCCTATTTGTGGATTGAGGGATCTGAGGCACAGAAAAGTGAGGGACTTGTCCAAGCTCTCATGGATTGCAGCCCATATGTTCTGGTTCTTTATTAGAAAATATTTCCCTTGGGCAGTAATGTTTTTACATGGTCACACTTACTAATCTTATCTTACTCTGAAGTAAATGCTGCCTTTAAAAAGAATATTGAGTGATACTGTCCTTTCATGCTAATCTTCTGGGACTTTGAAAATCATCACTAATGTAAAACTCGGTATTTTATCACCTGTTTAGAATCAGTCAGGATCAGAAACTAAGTCTTGGTAAGTCTAAACCCAGCGCTACACCAGGCTTTCTTGTGATACCAATGCTGTTACATACAGTTGGTTTTGTGATAGAGATCTTAGTCAAAAAACTATATGCATAGGGAGGGCAGGGAGAAAATACCAAGTCACCTCTAGGAATAGTAACTCACTATATTATTGTGAAAGGTTACCTTATCTGGAACTCACAGTATCATATGACCATACTTTTTAAAAGGTTAGCAATAATCAAAGAGCTTTCCCACTTAATAAAGGCTCACTATAAGCATATTCTTCACTACTTTTCTGGAATATCACTTAAGCTTAATTGCAGTCTACATCTCCAGATCCACTCTGGAATTCTAGCATGAGGCTAACAGCTAACATTCAGACACCTGAACATTTTGCAATGCATTTTACATTATTTTATTTGGTCCTTATAGCCATCTTGTATTATAAGTTCTACAGGTATTCTCCTCATCTTATAGATGAGGAAATAGAAACCTAGACAGTCAGTGACTTGTACAACGTGTTGGAGTTTGGAGCTTGAGTCTCTCTCCTGAGAGCACAGGGCTGTAATCTGAGGAGCGGAGATTAGAATCCCAGCTTGGCTATTCATGGTCAAGGGTAGCAGCCTTGGACAAGACACTGACTTTCTCTAGGCCTCCAGTTCCTCATTTGGAACGTGAATTTGTAACATTGGTCATGCTCTGTCATCTCATACCTCAGCACTGCCTCCACTAGACGTCCCACTTTTCAAGTTGATTGATAAGGAAAGAGCAAATTCAGTTGCATTGAAAGGTTAATATTTTAAAAATATATTCTATAAGGAAAGTGAGAAGAGGTAAAATATTACCAACTTTGATTGTACATTGTAATTTGATTTGGATTGGACAACTGGCTAAAATGTAAATGATTTTCTGTATTTCTACATAAATGAACCTCATAGTAGGTGACTTCAAAATGCCTTTTTTACAGTGGAATTTAAACAAAAAATAGATGTGCTCTGATTGATTTTGTCATGCTTTTTAGGTTCTCACTGTTGCAAATTAATTCTCTCAATGAATTCATTCTGGCTAGGTCCTAACTATTTTGCCATTTCCCTTTTGGTTGCAATTTGAAGCCAAGTGGAATTTTAGAGCATTGTTGAATTGCTCTAAGGCATCACCATAGCACTTTTTGATGCAATTAAAATAGGAAGGTTTAGTTCTGTAAAATGTTTTCTTTATAGTATTCCTTTTTCTTTTAGAACTTAGTTCTATATGCAAAGGAGCAATGAAGTGAAAATTCATGGTTCTACACTAATAGATTTGCAGTTAAGCCCTTATTTGTTCCATAAGCTTAAAATATTAGTTGAAAATCTAATTAAAATGCTTAAGATTTGAGTCCAATGCCAGCTTTTAGTCTAATTAAAAAAAAAAAACCTAATAGAGTATCAGCTGTTTATTCCTTTTAAGATCAAATACGTACTAGATTTGTGGAATTCCCTTTGGGGCACTGCTTTTCATGCAAAATAAGGAATTTCTAAAAATTTATATGGAAAAATAGTAGAGCTTAGAATATCTGGATCGCATTAAAGCCATGGGTGCTGATAGAGTTGATAAAGACACTCTTCTCTTTATTTTGGCAATTCCATATTTTGACCCTTAGTATAGGGATGGTTTGTTTGTTTCTTTGTTTTAGTCTAACTCAAAAGAGGAAGGCCTAATGCTCTTTCACCCAAGCCTTTTTAATCCAAGGAATCCTGGTGCCTTACGTGTAAAGCAAGGTTCTTTTTCTTCTCTAGGTTCTAAGGCCCAGCAGCTTCTACAAGGACTCCAAGCTACTGATGAAAGTCAGCAGCTTCAGGCAGTGATTGAGATGTGTCAATTATTGGTCATGGGAAATGAGGAGACATTGGGAGGGTTTCCAGTAAAAAGTGTTGTTCCAGCTTTGGTAAGGATGATAGGATTTTGGGGGGCTTTAAAAATGGTTTTTGTGTCTTTCCCATAAATATCCTTTTCTTTGTTAAAGCCTCGTATATATTGCATTTTGTTTATTGGAATAATAGTTGAAGTTTATTTAGTATTTTAAGATTTGCAGAGTGCCTTATTTACATTATCTCCTTGGAACCTGACAGCTATGGGGTGAAGTAACTACAGCAGGTAATGTTAAGAGATCAGGAAGCTGAGGGTTGGGGTTGAAAGGTCACAGATGATGTGTCAGGGATAACATTCAAATCCAAGTCTAGAACTCTATCCTCTATGCCACACTGACTTTATACTAGGCAGTTAATGTAACTGAAAATGTATTATTTGTTTATATTAAAGGGGACACAGGGCATGTAACGGAACTGGGAGAAATGTGCTTAGGTGGAGTGACAGATGAGCTGGCTTTCCCTCAGCCTTTCAGGAATATCTAATTGTGAGGTGCATGTGTATACATGAGAGCCCAGCTAATAAAGTGGTGCCTGGCATATGATCTCTAGCTGCTACAAAGGGTACTACAAAGTGTAGGTGGCTGGGCTAAGTCCAAATCCCAGCTTTGCTGCTTACTGTTGGCATGACCTTGGGCAAATGACTTGGTTTCCTGATTTATAATATCAAGGGGTTAGGTTGGATTAAGTAGCTTCTGGGAATGAGCCTGTGAACTAGATCACATAAGGTTTTCTTTCTCCTTTTTATTTTGTGTCTGTTTTGGAAGGGGTAGCATTTGGGCCAGTTTCTATTTGATGGCAATATCATTTTTTCCTGTATCTCCTAATGTTCCTTGGAGGCTTGGATTGCTTTCTTTTAAAATTCTACACATCAGTATATGTGTCAGCATGTCCTGTAGATTCTACTTTTATCTGTTTCTGTTTCAGTCATTCCCATTAACATCACTCTAGTATAGCCTGTTATTATCTCTTGGATGGACTACAATATAAGTATGGTCTTTCTGCTCCATTCATACTATTGCTGGAATTATCTTCCTAATACACAGGTCTGATCTTACTACTTTACTGTTCAGAAACCTTTGGTTACTTCCCATTGCCTATCCAAACTTTATTTCAATGTTTGACACTTAATTCCCCTCCATGCCACACCACATTACAACACATTTTGACTCCCTGTGCAAACATGCACTGCCTATTAGTTGTGGTACTGTTTTACCTCTGTGTGATATGTAGATATCTTGTCCTTCCCCATCTTTGTCTTGATATACTACATTCTTATCTTATTGTGAGATAGTGGGAAAACATTGATATTTTAAGTGTGTTTTTTGATCTATGTTTAACTATTTTGTTGACGATGTCAAGGAATATTAAGGCAACCAGATTTTTAATCACATTCATAATAATGTTGAATACAACTTAAGGAAAATGTCCTTTAAGCTATCACTTACGTTTATAATGTTTATAACCATTCCTTATTTTAATCCTATAGTTACCTGATTTTTAAAATACAAATATTATTAGACAGTGTATCATAACAAAAGGCTAAAATAACATGGATATAATGTGTGTCAATTATACTTCTGTATTGGTAATGACATCGTCTAGTTTTAGTAATTTATAAAAGGAAATCTGAGATTTTGTTTCCCATAGTATCCATGTATTATCCTAAATTTCAGGTTTAATACAACACCTTTAATAAGGTGTTGAATTAGCAGACTTCAGGAAAGTAGTATTGGATTCACTGTGAAATTTGGAGGCCTCTGGTTCTGTATAGAAAAAGGATGAGATATGGAGATGGAGAACCAGGGTTTGAATTTTGGCTCTCCCACTGACTACATGGCTGACCTTGGGCAAGTCATTTTAATTTCTCTGTGCCTCAGTTTCCTTATCTGTAAAATAGGGGGGTGGACTACATGGCCTCTATGTAAGATCTCTTACAGCTCTTAAGTCTAGGATCCCATGATCCTCTTCATTCTGAGTAAATGTATTACAAAATGGCTTGGCCCCAAAAATGATCCTCTATCATGAATTGTGAGGGCAGTGTTTTTTTTTTTTCCTTATGTATTTCAGTGGGAACAACCTACATATCTAGATATTAAAGAGTTTAACTTATAAAAACCTGGCCAGGTATTTGACATGAAAGTTTTGATCTAGTACAATCAGACCTATGTGATAGCTTCAAAGTTTGATTGTTTAAATGGAAGAAAAAGAATTTTTTGAGGTGTTTTTTCTAGTAACATTTCAGTGATTTAAAGAAATATTTCCTTCGCAGATAACACTGCTGCAGATGGAGCATAATTTTGATATTGTAAGTGTGCAAAATTTCTTTTTTAAAACAATTCAATTCCAGTTTAAAAGATAATGCATTGCGAGTAAACTATCTCAAATTTTTTTAGATGAACCATGCCTGTCGAGCCTTAACATATATGATGGAAGCACTTCCCAGATCATCTGCTGTAGTGGTAGATGCCATTCCTGTTTTTTTGGAAAAGGTAATTACTTATTTTGATCCACTTTTGAAAAGCAGGTACAAGAGAAATATGTAAAAGAATTAGTTCCCCTCCCATAAAATGCTACATGAAAATATGTCTTTTTGGGGGCACTTATCACCTGTTGCAATTACTTAATTAAGCCCTTCAGACTGATCTCTAGAGATACTTGACTGTTCAGAAAGATTACATATGAAGTCTACACTTTATGGTAATAATGCTGTATTATTATTGTACCTTTTCTGATTTTGATAGACATAAAATCTCATCGTATCTAAAGAACATCCCATTGAAGGTGATAGGCACTTACTACTTTTAAAGCTAAGAACATTGAGACATAAAGGTCATAAAATGAATTAGTGGAAGAAGGATGCTTTTTCATATGGTCTAGAGTATATAGATCATGTGTCTGAGCTGTCATACATACTTATGGCCCTTTTTAAAGATTTGTCTGGTGAATTTGTGTGGAAGTTATAATGCCCTGTTTCATGAAAATTTTTCAAAAAGTTTTCTATTATAGCTGGATTTTATTCTGTATTTATACTATGTAGGTTTTATTTTTGAGAGTAGTAGGCCAGAAGCAAATAATTTGAATTGGTTAGAAAATTATGTTGTTCACATTCATTCCACCTCCCTCCCAAAATGATAGTTTGCTTATAGCTTCCTAAATTGATTTCTATCTGTGTAATATGTACAGTCTTAGAAATTAAAGTGAGCATTAACTAACATAACTTGAATGTTGTAGCTGCAAGTGATTCAATGTATTGATGTGGCAGAGCAGGCTTTAACTGCCTTGGAGATGCTATCACGTAGACACAGCAAAGCCATTCTGCAGGCGGTGAGTACATCTCCTTGGGATTTAAGGCCCTTAACCTTCCTAGTGTTCTAATGTGTGGATTCTGATTTGTCTGAACCTCAGAGGGTGGTTTCCAAATTAGTGAACACCCAGCCATTTGAGGACTTTGTTGCTATCGATAAAGAATTTTTTTTCTGACAGCTTTCTTTGTTGTAGGGAGGTTTGGCAGACTGCCTGCTGTATCTGGAGTTCTTCAGCATAAATGCCCAGAGAAATGCTCTAGCAATTGCAGCCAATTGCTGCCAGAGTATCACACCAGACGAGTTTCATTTTGTGGCAGATTCCCTACCCTTGCTTACCCAAAGGCTCACCCACCAGGTAAAAGAAAATATTTGATATATTTCTGTACTTCAAAAGGGTTCTAAAGTTTGCTTATTTCTTTCCTGTTGGATTAACAAAATTTAGAATGTTTATCTTACTATATTCTTTAGTGTTACCCTGTTTTGCATAATTCTGGGCTTGCATGTCAAATTGAGATGAGAGTAAATATAAAATATCTATTCAGAAATAAATATGAGAGTTTGTTTGTAAACATTGAGATTAATGGATATGTTTGGCATCTAGAAATTAATTCACTTACGGTAGGATGAAGTTGTTTGTAAAATAATTAGTTTTGAAGTCAGCCTCAGTGGTATCTAGGTTGTGCAGTGGATAGATAGAACATGTTTGGCATATAGAAATTAATTGACTTAGGGTAATTGCCTTAATCAGCCAGTATTTATCAAATATATCATGTGCTAAGAAATCTACTGTGCCCTGGGGGATAAAAGTATGCAGGAAAAAAATAAATCTGACTTGCCATGGCTTTACGTTGTAATAGGGGAGACCATTACATACATTATATGTGTGTGCACAGCATAAATAGTGGGAGATACACACATACACACACACACACACACACACAGTATAGATGTAATTAGGGATATTTGACTTGAGCTTTTTTGTGTTTTTTGAATTAATATTGACTGAAAGACTTGTCCCAGGAGCCACTAGGGGAAGATTGGAGGGTGGGAAGGGGCAGTGATATAGAAATACACATTATTTCCTATTATTGAGTAACATTTCAAATTACTATCTTAAAAAAATACAGGACAAGAAATCAGTAGAAAGCACTTGTCTTTGTTTTGCACGACTAGTGGACAACTTCCAACATGAGGAAGTGAGTATTTTATCTAATGTGTAACTTCAATGAAAATTGAAAATAAGGAGGCCATTGGGTATTTTAAAAAATACTTTGTTTTTTCTTTCTAAGAATTTGCTTCAGCAGGTAGCCTCTAAGGATTTGCTCACCAATATTCAGCAACTGTTGGTCGTTACTCCACCAATTCTAAGCTCTGGGATGTTTATTATGGTGGTCCGCATGTTTTCCTTGATGTGTTCTAACTGTCCAACTCTAGCAGTTCAACTTATGAAGCAAAGTAAGTGCCAATGTCTGTTTTCTACTTTGTTTTAAAAAGTAGAATGTCTTGTCTGTTATGGATAAAAACGTAGGTCACAAAAGGAATAGTTACTAGAATAGTTACTACTGGATTGGTAGTCAGAGGACCTGGGTTCACATGTCAGTCTTTTACTGGACTTGGGTGCCCTTCTCCGACCTGTGGAAAGAGCATCCCAGCTTTTTCATTTACTTTTTGTGTGGTTCTGAGCGAATCATTCCCCTTTTCTGTGCCTCTGTACAATGAAGGCTCTGGACTAGATGACCGAAAATCCTTTTCATCTCTCAGTATATGGCACTATTATCTTACATCCTTATACTCCTCTGTGTACAGAGTTTGATGAAATGAGAACAAACAGATCTCATTCATAGGAACTGGAAAAAAAAGATGACAATTGTGTGGTGACAATGCGGGATAGTACAAAATGTGTAGATTTAATGGACATCGTGGTTTTAAATATGCTGATTTTGAAAGTGCCTATGGTTGGAGTAACTTCTGTTTTGTGGCAACCTGCTAGGATTTGTTATTGAAGGAACAGAGGGTGTGTGTGTGTCTGTGTCTGTGTGTGTACTTATATTTAAATGTATGTATATACAGTATGTGAATAAACCATAAAGGAAAAAATCTAGCCAAATTAAAATAAAAAATACACATGCTTAGGTTGACCTTGAACCATATTTTAAAATGTTTGGTTATTACTATTAATGCTGATTTTAAGTTTACCAAACCATGGTCATTATATGATAGAAAATACTCATCACATGTCTGCATACTTGGGTAGAAGAAATTCAGTAATAATATAGGTTGCTGCGCAAGAGCTGAGAAAGACAATGTGTTTCTCTTCACTTTCTTAGAGAGTCTGTGACCTATTTTATATATAGGAGTACCTATACTGACAGGGTTCACAGATTGTTGAAGTATTTAAGTCAAAATACATTTGAGTTCATAAGAATTACGAGCTGTGATTTAGAGGCTTCATAAAGAAGTGTTCAACTTGGGCATTCAGAGAATTGTAGAACTGGAATTCTCTCTTTAGTTAGGGGACCCTTAAGTTAAGGCAGTTCTTATGAAAACATAATTGGGGTGATAGAAGTATGAAACAATAAATTTTCTGTTTGTTCTCCCCTGCAATGTAACATTTAAATTGTTTTATTCTTTAAGGGTAGTGACTTAATCTAGAAAGTGAGCCCTTAAAAAATAGTATCCGTAAAATATACGTTATTCTACAGGATTTACTAAACTTGAAAGTAACTTGCAATGTCATAATCTTTACAGTGTTATTGTGTGTCAAATATGTTTTTCTTTATTGTTATTATACTTTGGACTGCAACCATGTTGTAAACAGTTCATTTCATTTGGACTTAATATTAAGCCAAGAACTTCAAAAATGAATCTTATGGAATAAGTTTTGCACCACGGTGGTTTTATAAAACATATTTTAAAAAAAATTAATTCTAAAAATATATTTAAAAGGTAGTGTATGTGTGTTTTATTAACATGATTACCCAACCAAATAATGCTTTAAGTGTTGTTAGTACCTGGTTTCAAGTCTCTCTAGTTCATCCTCAGGTTCTTTATAAATTGTTCTTCTGTCTCTGATTAGTCACCCTATACGTTAGTGCATTCAAATCTTGAAGCTGATCCGAAGTTCTGTTACAGTTTGACAATATTACTTTCTCCAGCTGCTCTAACAATTGTTATTCCCATTCTCTTTATCTTTTTCTCTTTCTCACTCTCTGTCTCTCTCACACACACAGACACACACAAAGTTTAAATAAATTCTTTCTTTGAGTGTCATTAACGAGGATTATTTTTTTGTATGTCGTTGTAAACCGTATATTTCTTAATTGGAACACTACTTGTTCTTATTGAAGATGGACTTTTATATAAATGAGGCTTTCTCTGGAAAGGGGTTGACTTTCAGAATTCACAGAGGCTTGGGCAGGATGTAATGTTCAGAATGTTAGAAGAGGAATATCTGAAATTGGGAAATAAAGAATTATAATAAGCTGTGGGACTACTGATGGTTTTTTAAAAATAATTTTGTGGTAATGTATTATAATTTTAAGTGATGCCTAGAACTTACATAAGCTTCTTATCAAATTAGTGAAGAAAAAGAAGAGATTAAAGCTTAGAAAGAGTAGGAAGTCAGATATTTCATCTTAGTAATTTCTTTTTAAATTTATCTCTTGTATGTTTTACAACTTAGTTTTCAAAAATATCTCCTTTTTTACAGATATTTTTGCCTCTCCTACCCAGTGAGTTTCTTCCCTTATAACAAAAATTTAAAAAGAAAGGAAGAAAAGCATTCAGCAAAACTAACCAAATCTTCCACCACATCTGCTAGTGTTATACAGTGTACCCCAATACAGAGTTGGGAAAGGGAGCTAAATTTTCCCGTCACATCTTTCTTTTTGACTACCTTTGGTCATTATAATATACAGTGTTGCACAGCATTCAGTTTTGTTTTTATGATGGTGGTTATTTCAATTCATGTTATTGTAATCATTGTGGTTTTGTTTTTTTTTCTGATTCTGCTTACTTCTCTGTACTTCAGTTCCTTTAGGTCTTTGAATTCATCAGTCATTTCTTGGTAATACACTCATGTTTAATTATGTTCTTGTGCCATAACTTGTTTACTATTCCACAAACAGTAGGGACCCTCTGCCTTTGACTTTGACATTCTCAGGGTATATACCTAACCTAAACTCTGAACCAAATGTATAAAGAACTTGTTTTTTTAACATGATTCCAGTTTGTTTTGACTAATTCACCAAGTCAGTTGACAATGTATCAGTATACTTGGCTTTCTGCAGGCTTTTTCTTGTTTTGATAAGAATTTCTTTTTAATATTAGTGACTTTTAAACTATTTGAGATTTGTTCATAGCCACTGATCTGTTGGGAAAGTCTTAGTCTTTAGTTATTTTCGTTATTATCAGATATACTTCACACAAAGATTTTTTTTCCTATTAGTATTACTCTTCTCATCCTAGTTGTGCCGATTGTTGTTTTGACAAGAGCTTTTCAACTTACCTATTTTGTTATCTATTTCCCTTTTATGTTCAAGAATTCTCCCTCTAAAGGTACCTGATCACCTTAAATATATGTATCTATTTTCAACCAATGATGAAGCATTTACTTACGTATTATGTCGAAGGTATATACAAGGTAATAAGTGTTATTATAAGTAACTGGAGATACAAAAAGAGAAACAAAACAGTCCTTGTCCTCAAGGAATTTGTATTCTAAGCAGGGAGTCATGCATGAATGCATGTGTGCACGCATGTGTGAAAACACGCACACGTGTGCGTGGTCAAAACGAGTTTGGTTGTTGTGTGCAAGATGGATTGGTGCGAGTTAAGGTAAGAACACCAATTTAGAAGCTTTTGCTAGTTCAGAGTAAGAACTGATAGGGAACCAAACCAAGGTAGTGACCCAAACTGATTGTGGAGAAATGGTGTTGAGGTAGAAAGAAAAAGATGTGGAAATTGAGTATGTTTGGTGAGGGAGAGTGAAGGGTAGAGAATGATACTGAGGTTGCCAGCTCTCTTAACTGGAAGAAGATGGTGGAAGTTTCAGCGGAAATAGGGAAGGGGTGGGGAAAGGAATGGGAAGTTATGAGGGGAAGATGTATGATTTGAAATTCTCTGAACTTGAGGTATCTGTGGGATATCCCATTTGTGATATATAATAGACATCTGATGGTAGAGGGTTGGTACTCAGTTTTGACAAGGGCTGCATCTGTAGGTTAGGAAATAATTTGTATAGAGATGATTAAACCCATGGAAGACAGGTGAGGTAACCCAGTAAGATTATAAAAAGGAAAGAGAATATCCAAGACCTTGGCCTTGCCTACAGTTTGTGGACGTTTCATGAACCCCAGCATAGCATGTTCAGAAGTAATCTTGTAGGTTGGGGGGAAAAAGCCAGAGAAAGAAGTGTCATGAAAATCTAGAGGATAGGGAACCCTCCTGGAGGAGGAGATTAGTCAGCACTTTCAGGTACTACATAGACTTCAGAAATGATGAGGATTGGGAGAAGACCCTTAGATTTGGCCTATTTGGCCTTTGGTGACTTTGGGGTGAACATTGTCATTTGACTAAGTTTGGGGATTGCTGAGGGTTTATAGAAGATACAGTGGCAATGAGTTTGCTCAGCTGGTTCAAAGAGTTTGACAAAACTGGGTAAAAAGATAAAGGATGATAGTTTGAGAGGTGATGACAAAGACTTAGGTATGTTTGTGTGCAGTAAGGATGGAACCTATTGTTAAGGGAAAGATTGATAATTAGAATAAGTGAAAACTTTTTGTGAAAACAAATCAAGCAAGAGAAAAACATTTGTATCATATTTTGGATAAGGATCTGATAGCCAACATAGGTAGGTAATATAGTGGCACAATTTGCTGGACAAGGAAGGACTATTAAGGATACATATTTAGCACTGGCAGAGATCTTATTGTCGTACAGCATATGACTTAAGATGTTTTACTTTTTTCTTTACACTGTTCATTTTGCATGTCATTTTGTAGGATATTTCTAATGGGGCTGCCTTGGTTATCTTGTGAAAAGAGAGATGACATCAAAAATTGGCAAGAAAGAGTTCAGTCCTTTTTTACTGTATAATTTGACTGTAACAGACAGTGGACAGATCATTGTCATGAACTTTTGTTGTACCAGATTATTTCGTTTTCTAACTCATTGTAACTGAGGCACCAAACTATTGTTCTGAGCCTTCTGTTGACAAAGGAGTAGCTCTGTTATTAAAGAATGCTTCATATTGGTATTTTGTTTATTTTATAATAATGCTTAAATTTATTTTAAAGAGCAGGTAATAACACATTCATGTTCATTTCATCCATCGTATATTATTGAAGAGTTAGAGAAAGCTCCATACTCAGTATGATAAAGGAGACCTACCATAATCCCCCTTCAAGATGACCCCGATTTGACCCAAGAGGACATATTTTTGGGATGAAAAAGATTTAGAATTTGAAAGGATTTCTCTTGTGGTCATCAAGTCCACCCCTCCCCCCTTTTTTCATTTGAGCTTTTTCTTTTTAATATTTATAGTGGTATACTTGGCCTTGAATTAGAGTAAAATTTTGTGGAATGACTTACAAATAAAAGTTGTAAATAAGTTTGGTACATGTCTGAATGGATTTATTAAAGATAATTTGCTATTAGGTTTTGTTTTTTTTTTTTTTTGGCAACCTGAATGCAGGAAAAAGAAACTTCACCAAATTGATGTAGTAGTTGTTGGCATAAATGACTCTCCCTACCCCCACCCTTTTTTAAAATGTCAGACATATAAGCAATAACAATAAAGCTTATATAATCTTACTTTCCTTACTAAACATTAAAAAAAGGAACCCTAAACTGTTTCAGTAGTTTGAATGAGTATTGCCATAAAATTTCTGCTTCTCTTTTCTCTTAAGATTATCTCCAGTTTACTCTAGTATCCTGATATCTCCCCCATTAGACTATGGGCTACTTGAGGATAGGGATTACTTAGGGATGGAGGTTGAATGTGACTAATTATTGTTTCATTTGCTTTTCTTTTTATCCGCAGCACTTAGCAATGCCTGCCTCATAGTCGACATTTTATGAAATGTTTGTTGACTTGCAGAGTCCGTATTATCTCAGATATACCATTGCTAGACAAGTTGTCAAAAATAGCTCCTTTTCATGTATACTTAAAAGTTTTGCCTTTGCTCATGAAATCTCTGTCTCTCCTTGCTCCCAGTCCATTCTGCATTATAAAACTCAGGTCTGATCATATCATCTTCCTACTCAGTAAATTTTAGTTGTTCCTTATACTTACGGGATTAAATATAAAATCTACTGTTTATCTTTCCATGTTTTGTCAAAGTTCCATCTTTTCCAGAAGGTCTTTGGATTACCTCCCATTTACTCTGTGTGTGTGTGTGTGTGTGTGTGTGTGTGTGTGTGTGTGTGTGTCTGTGTGTTTCTGTGTGTCTGCCACATTGTTGACTGACTGATTTACTTTCATCAACAACACATGCAGAAATTGATGGGGCTAGTAAACAAATTGTTACCTAAAGTGCTTTAAAAAATCTACTTTGCATTCTTATTCTTGGTGCTTTATAAATTAAGTTTAAGATAAGGCAGTTCATCAGTGATGGCTGGTAATCTCAGTAATTTATTATATTTTTGGTCTGGACCTGTGATTTTATCAATGTTAAGAACTCTTGGTTCTTGGTGTGTGAAGAGTCTGTCCACTGCTACA
Organism: Bettongia penicillata ogilbyi; assembly: GCA_023548195.1. Lineage (NCBI taxonomy): Eukaryota > Metazoa > Chordata > Mammalia > Diprotodontia > Potoroidae > Bettongia > Bettongia penicillata. The sequence continues at coordinate 3,565,438 of JAJHZJ010000654.1, forward strand.
AATTCAGCTTCAATATAACTTAGGTCTTAGGGAATTGTTTATGACACTGAAAAATCCTTATTTTCCTAAGACCTCACAGCTAATATGTGTCATACATGGGACTTAGAAGTTGGCTATTGCTGACTGCAAACTCCACCTCACTTTACTTCATCTTCCTTTTCAAAATTTGGAGAAATATCGTCATGCCAGTGAAAGGAACGAATACAAAATTAACAGATAATTCTCCATGAAGTTTTTGATATTTGGTTTTCTAGATTCTTTGTGCTTGTTTCATTTGTTAATTAAAAAATTTTTTTAGATCAGTTAACTTGCCTCCCACACTTTCCCATCCCATGGATTGTCAAGAAATTGATGCTTTGTTGCTGTAATAATTTTTGAAAAAATGAATGGTTATTAGCATGCTGTTTCAAATTTATTTGAAGTGTAACTGTCTCAGAGCCTTTACCTTCTATAAATGTAGTGAAAGTTTTTAGACAAAACTTGTTGCTTTGCAGTTAATTAAATTCTCTATAATCTTCTGAAGTCATCCTAGTAACAAATTTAGTAACTTTGCTTTTTAATTTGTGTAGTAATTCAATTATATTTTTAAAGATATTGCAGAAACACTTCACTTCCTTCTGTGTGGAGCCTCAAATGGCAGTTGCCAGGAACAAATTGACCTTGTCCCACGAAGTCCTCAAGAACTTTATGAGCTGACATCTCTTATTTGGTAAGTCCAACAATACATTTCTCAAGAAATTCTTTCCCCTTTACCATTCATTTATATTTATATGCTACATAACTTAAGCAGTATTCTAAGATAGAGATCTGACCATGTGCCTCCTAAGGTCAGGAAGGCTTCTTGTAGGATCAAATATGGGCTCTGATATTGGAAATTTCAATGTAGGCTTCATTTTCAGGCTTATTATTGAGTTTGTTTCTTCATTCTACTCTCCATATTAGCGAGGCTGTCCAGCTCTCTGTTCCTCACATGACTACCCCATCTCCATCCACTCCCGGTGCTTTAGAATGTTCTCCATCTTACATATTCACCTCTTAGTTTCATTAGCTGCCTTCAGCAATCAGTTTAAATATAAATATAAGCTATTCAGTTTCTCCCACTGAGCAATTAAGCACATTCCTTCCGAATTTACTTTGTATATGTACATTTTATCTACTTAATTTGCGTACATGTTGTCTCCCAATTGAATCCTTGAGAGCATATTCCCAACACCTAACAGTGCATAGTCAGTGTCTAATAAATCCTTTTTTAAAAAATTGAAATTACATAATGCTGGAAGTTTTCAAAATATTGATATGTTCTTTTCAGTGAACTGATGCCATGTTTACCAAAAGAAGGAATTTTTGCTGTTGATACCATGCTAAAGAAGGGAAATGCACAAAACACTGATGGTGCAATATGGCAGTGGCGAGATGACAGGGGTCTTTGGCATCCCTACAACAGGATTGATAGCCGGATAATTGAGGTAGTAGTTTCAGTACATTTTAAATTGGTGTATTTTGGGTCAGGGAATTTTAATTGTTTCCTTGTCTTCTGTTTTTAACTCAGATACGGACATCACATTATCCTTTTTTATTTGTCAGACTCTGACCTCATGAAATGATAAAGCATTCTGTTCTCTTTGAACTGGCTAAGAATTCATCCTGGGCCATTTCTTGACTCTAGTTTCCTAACTCTGAAAGTTGAAGGGGGGTGATTATGTGCTTTTCTCTCCTTTACTTGAAAAAAACCTCTAATCTTTTGTAATAATAGCTCAGAGAATAGTGCCATGTTTCTGAATATGTAATGTGTGCTATGAATTTCTACTTCCCTTAAAATTGTGTAAAATTCTTCATGTTTTCTAAGCTTTCAAGCTTTTTTGTGAAGGTACAGGGAAACTTGGAAATTTCATCTTTTCAGCACATTGTTTTCCTAATCTGTAAAAGGAGGGTCCTTCAATGTTTAGATCTCAAAATTCAGTGCTATCAAGCAGATTTCTAAAAATTGTTTTTATATTGGCCCATTTAAAAATTAAGGTCTTTATGGACAGTTCTCTTAGTTTGAGCATATAGGAAGAAGCTAGAAGGATGAACGTTTTCATTGCCTAGACTATTAACCATTGAGGAGTAATCACACTTGTTTTATTTAGCCTTCCTTATTTTTGTTACGTTTTCCCTATTAAAAAGTTCTCTCCCATAGCATCTCATTCCCAAATCCGAGGTTGTCTTTGCTTTCTAGGGATGCCTGCTCTCCCAAGAATGTATGTCCAAGAAATTTATATACTCTTATTTTTCTTTTGCTCATAATACTTACACTTTCAAGTAGAACTAGGGTAGAGGTAGTTAAATTAAGACATCTAGTATATTTTGAGTTTCTGATTTATTTCAGGAACCTACTAGTTTGATGTTTATATTTAAGATGTGTCCTTTTTTTGCTTTTAGGCAGCTCATCAGGTTGGTGAGGATGAGATAAGCTTGTCCACCTTAGGACGAGTTTATACTATTGATTTTAATTCTATGCAGCAAATCAATGAGGACACCGGAACAGCACGTGCTATTCAGAGAAAACCTAACCCATTAGCCAATACTAACACTAGTAAGTACCTTTTGAATTAAAAGCAACATTAAATATTGTTATTATAATTGAATTTATGAAAGAAGGTGCTATCCACTGTCAGAGAAACACACGACAAGTGCAGAAAAGCATAGTATAGGCTTGTGTGTCTGTGTGTGTGTGTGTGTGTGTGTGTGCGTGCACATGGTTATAGGTGTCTGTCTACATGTATGATATGAGTGTGTGTGTATATGTATAGTGTGTGTATATATATGCATACACATACATACATACATCTTCACTCTTAATTGTAGCCTTCTTTGGGGGGGGAAGTAAAAAGTGCACAGCAGAGAAAAGAAAACTACAAGGAAGCCAAGAAAAGTTGTATAGCTTTAAAATTGTGTAGCACTTATTATATAGCCTTTATCGTTCTCTTGCCAAAGGCTGCAAGAGACTGGGTGACCCGTAAGGAGACATACATACGTACCCTTTCAGGCAATTACAAAGCTTTTATGTTTTATACTGACTCGCGTTTCGCTCCTGTTCTCCGTTGGTGGGGTACAACTTGATGAACTGCTTGTTTCATGTTCTTCTGCAAATGTGTTCCCCACCCCCCCACCCCCCCTTGTCATTCATTGCATGTTCATTTAAAATACCTAGCTCTACCCTGGAGGGGTGGAGTGTTGGTTAATAGTAAACAGCTTGTTAAGTTTGCGTACAAGCTTCTGACCTCTTACTCAATCAGAAGCCTGGTTCTGCCGTGTTACAGGTCTGCTTAGAACCAATCACTTCTGACTTACATCCTATTAGCATTCTTGTGGAAACAAATTCAATTCTTTTTCTCACAGATGGCAATTTTTTTTCTTATTGTACTTAAATTTAAAATTTAAAAGCTTAGAAATAAAATTTTAAAAATACTTTAAAAATTACACTGTAAAAGAATGTAGCTGTTATTGAAGAGTCATCCATGCATTGGCTATATCTGTTTTGGACCTGTATATTTTTCTCCTACATTACTCCTAGAATTAAATCCTTTCACTCTTTTATTTCTAATTCAGACATTTATTCTCCCCATAACTTGTTCCTCTTTCCAGAACCAGTTTCTGCAATAAGGGTTCTTAACCTGGGGTCAACAGAGTCCCCAAGGGAGTCCATGGATGGACTTTTGAAGTGGGAACTATGAACTTGAATGAAAAGATAATGGCATTTTTATTTTCTCTATCCTCTAACTGAAATTTAGCATTTGTTTAAGTAATTTAAAAGCATAATCCTAAAAAGGGCTCCAATAGAATTCATCTATATAACAGATCCTGTTAGGGTTAATTATACTCCTATCCTTTCCTGTTGCTGAAACCTACCTTGAATCCTCCAAATTTTCCCCAAGTTTTGAGATCTTTTTTTTTTTTTCCAGAATAGAAAAGTTGGTTAGATTTCATTAAGGGGTTCCCATCTTTTCCTCATTCGTAGCCACTTCTGCTCTAAGGCATCTCTTTGGTTTGCTCATTGTGGAGACACTGTTTGCTTCCCTTCAGTTCTCTTTTTACTCTCTTCAGAATCAACTGCTGCAGTTGATTCTATCCTATCCTCCTTTGAATTAACTCTTTCTGTTCTTTTGAATTCCGTTTACCAACCAGACCACAGAATTCCCACTGCTTTTTTTCATTTTTCCAAGTATTCCGGTAATTCAAAGTATTACCACCTCTTGTGGCATATTCTGTTGGCAGATGTGACTAGAATGGGACAAGGAGTTTCTCAAGGGGAATTCTTTTCTGAACAGCCTATTCCAGCTAGTATGTTTTATAAAAAGCAGTATGTTGTAACAAAGACGTGGACTCAAATTCAGAACAACCTCCTTCTACAGGCCTCCTCTGGGCACAGTCACTTAACATTTCATTGCTGCAGAAAGCTTGCCAGGAATGAATTGGAGGACAGTTGACCTACATTTTCATAGGAGTTGTTTCCTTGCCAGGAATTTCCTTTGCTAATGAATTCATAGGTTTAGACCAAAGCCTTTTTTTTTAACATAGCAAAAATAGTTTTAATAGAAATTGATTATTTAATTAGGCCATGGCTTGAATTTTTTTAAGTTATAGAATACTTTTATTTTTTTTTCCTTTTTTTGCCTCTTTAAAAAAACATTTTGTTTATCTTTTTATGATTATAAATTATTTGTTTTCGGTTTTCATCAATTCCACAAGTCTTAAATTTTTCTCCCTCTGCCTCCCCCACTTCCTCTCTGAGACAGCATGCAATCTTATATGGATTCTACATGTTTTTATTAAACACATTTTTACATTAGTCATATTGCATAGAAGAATTAAAATGAATGGGAGAAACCATGAGAAAAAAACCAAAACATAACACACCATGAGAAAAAAACCAAAACATAACACAAGAGAGAATAGTCTGCTTCATTCTGTGTTCTGATTCCATAGTTCTTTCTCTGGATGTGGATGTCATTTTGCCTCAAGAGTCCTTTGGGAATGTTTTAGGTCCTTGTATTGCTGTAAAGGACTAAGTCTTATCAGAAACAGTCCTTGCACGCTGTGGTTGTTACTGTGTACAAAGTTCTCCGGGCTCTGCTCATTTCACTCAGCATCAGCTCATATAAGTCCTTCCAGGCCTCTCTGAAGTCTTCCTGTTCATCGTTTCTTAGAGCACAGTAGTATTCCATATACCACAACTTGTTCAGCCATTCCCCAATTGATGGGCATTTCCTTGATTTCCAGTTCTTGGCCACCACAGAGAGAGTTGCTATAAATATTTTTGTACATGGGGGACCTTTTCCCATTTTTATGATCTTTTTGCGATACAAATTAGGGGATCTAGGAGTAGTGTATTTGTCAGATTTATGGGGAATGGAGAAAATTATGACCAAACAAAAGATAGAGAACATTGTGAAGTGCAAAATGGATGATTTTGATTACATTAAATTAAAAAAATTTTTGCACCAACAAACCCAGTGCAACCAAGATTAGGAGGAAAGCAGAAAACTGGGAAAGAATTTTTGCAACTAGTGTCTATGATAAAGGCTTCATTTCTAAAATATAGAGAACTGAGTCAAATTTACAAGAACACAAGTTGTTCCCCAGTTGATAAATGGTCAAAGGATATGAACAGGCAGTTTTCAGAGGAAGAAGTTAAAATTTCACAGTCATATGAAAAAATGCTCTAAATCACTATTGATTAGAGAGATGCAAATCAAAACAACTCAAAGGTACCACATCATACCTATCAGATTGGTTAACATGACAAAACAGGAAGATGATAAATAAAAGGAGCAGATGTGGGACAGTAGAGCTATAAGCTGATCTAATCGTTCTGGAGAGCAATTTGGAACTATATTCAAAGGGCTACAAAAATGGGTATACCCTTTGACAAAGCATATCACTGCTTGACTTGAACTCTTTAATGATTTCTGCATCCTTATCTTTAGGTTGTGTAAAACATTACATTTCCTTTTACAGGTGGATATTCAGAGTTAAAGAAGGATGATGCTCGAGCACAGTTAATGAAAGAGGACCCAGAACTGGCCAAGTCTTTCATTAAGACATTGTTTGGTGTTCTTTATGAAGTGTACAGTTCTTCAGCAGGACCTGCAGTCAGACATAAGTGCCTTAGAGCAATTCTTAGGATAATTTATTTTGCGGATGCCGAGCTTCTGAAGGATGTGCTGAAAAATCATGCTGTTTCAAGGTGTGTATGTTTTCTGTCGTGTTTCGTACATCTGTATGTTGTTTAACCACAGATAATTAGATACCTGCACAACTAGTTGACACAGTGGATAGAGCCCTGGGCTTAGAATTGGAAAGACTTATCTTTGTGAGTTTAAATCTGGCCTCAGATCCTTACTAGCTGTGTGACCCTAAGCAAGTCACTAAACGCTCTTTGCCTCAGTTTCTCATCTGTAAAATGAGCTAGAGAAGGACATAGCAAACCACTGTAGTAACTTTGCCAAGAAAACCTCAAAAGGGATCATAAAGAATCAGATATGACTGAATGACAAAATCTAGATATCTGCCAACTTCCTAATTTGTTCCTGAGTGTGATTCAGGATTCACTAGGCAGGTGGAAGCAGTTATGCTGAGAAAAATCAAGGAATCTTCCTCTTTGGGGGGGCTTTGGTAGTTGTTTTTAGATTTACTTTTCATTGTATTTTACATATACACATATGCATTATTTGATACTTTTAACTCAGAATCTTTGTGTGTATATGCACATACATACATATAAGAAATCTTCCTTAATTATAATGGATCAGCCAAAATGGTTAAACCTTTTATAATTTAATTTGTGTGGTCTTTGTTAAGTTGAAATTGTTGTGTTTGAGTGAAATTGTGTGCTTACACATTTTTTATGTACTTCTGTTGTTAGTCACATTGCTTCCATGCTATCAAGTCAAGACCTGAAGATAGTAGTTGGAGCCCTTCAAATGGCTGAAATCTTAATGCAGAAATTGCCTGATATTTTTAGTGTTTACTTCAGAAGAGAAGGTAATGTTATAATTTTTCTTTTCTGGAATAAACTAGTTTTTAGCTGTTATTTATTAGTGAATAATATTTTTAGCATGAAAAACAGATACCTACTCCACATCCATAAAGAGTTAAATAGAGTTTGAGTAGGTAATCTGAAATCCATTGTTTACTTTTTCTAAAGATGGGACTAGAGATCCTAGCTCTAGAACTGAAAAGATACCTTAGGGGTCATCCAGTTCTGCTTGTTAATTTTGTATGAATAGGCAGTTATTCTTCATGAGTAGCGGGTAGATGGCATTTTCCAAACCAACAAGAAACAACCATCTTAGCTTTTTAAATGTCTGAAAAGCTAGAGAAGTAATAAATTTGTAGAGAAAGCTTGCTAACAGTAGGGTATAGTCATGTTAAAGAAGTGTATGTCTTTGTTATTTAGTTCAGGGAATAGTTAACATACTGGAACACAGCACCTTAAATGCAGCCTCCTTTTAGACAGTTGAAGTTCTAAGCCATTCATGGGAGATAGTTCGTTCTATTTTTAAAGCAGTGGACCTAGAGGATCGCTAGTGTCCTTTCTAACTCTAACCTTCTGGGGTTTTATTTACACAGCAAATTTCTTCTACTTTTGTGTAAGTGTATTTCCTTTTCACTCTACATCTTATGCATTGATGATAGGAAAGAAATCATCTCAGTGAACCACCTAAATGTTTTTAACTTTTTTGTTAGAGTTTAGATAGTTTTTTCATAGAAAGTCATCTAAAATTTCATTGCAGGCAATCAGTTTTACATTTCTATTAAAACATAATACAGAAAGATTATTTTTCAGACTTCTGTGAGTTATTTGAATATATCCCAAAATCAGGTTAACCTTTTTTGCCTACAAAGCACATATATTGCTGGCCCATTTAGCTTGCAGTCAATGACAACCTCTTTTAGGTCTCTTATTTCTAGTTAATTGTACTCCATTCTAAATTTATTAGGGTATGGCTTTGTGAATATAATTTTGACCTTAGTTTTCCCATAATATCATGAGTTCCGTGAAGCTTAATATTCTCCGGAAAATTGACTGATTTTTTTTGGTGCTTGGCATGGTTTTTTATTGCATTAAATTTCAGAGCCATAAGAGACCCTATGGATAATTTAGTCCCATTTGCCACATTGTAAAGAAAACTGAGAAGTCAAGTTTCCTGACTAGTGATGTTACACAGCAAGATAGGAGTAAATAAAAGATTTTTTCCTCTATAATAAGATGCCTCTTTGTATTATTTATTTTGTCTCTCCCTTCTTGACTTTTATTTTCCTGGCCTGAAATTGGGAATTGTCTTCCTAGATTTTCATGAATCAAATATATATGTGCTATTTTATTTATTTATCTTTTTTTGGAAAACCTAATTTATCTGCACTTTCCATCTGTTAAGGTGTGATGCATCAAGTAAAAAATTTAGCAGAGTCTGAGGCTCTGCTAACAAGTCCACCAAAGGCGTGCACTAATGGATCGGGGAGCTTGGGTTCCAGCACCACAATCAGCACTGGGACAGCCACTGCTGCCAGCAATGCAACTGCAGACTTGGGCTCACCCAGCTTACAGCACAGCAGAGATGATTCTTTAGACCTGAGTCCACAGGGGTAAAATTATCTTTTCCAAATCTTCTCTTTCCACTCTTAATTTGTCATTTGCTTAGCTCTAATAGAGAGGAATCTTCTTTTAAGCCTTATAATGAATGTGTGATGTCAGTCTTTAAGTTTTACGTGGTAAATATAGACAAAATAAACTATACTTTTGTTAAGATGCGTTTACGTCCCAAGAAATGATACTATCATAGGGACTTAAGAAAAAATAACACTGATTCTCAGCTTTAGAGTTGAGACTTGACTTAGAATCCTACATGACACTTGATCTCTTGAAGCCTGTGATTCTTATCCCATACAAGTGCTGTGAAATACTATAGAATTCAAGGTGTTCCAGAAATCTTAGTGCAGTTTTGTGACTATTCTCTATATAAAGAAGTTTGCACAATTGTCAGCTGCTATTATTAATAACGTGAAAGTAAGAAGGGATGCATAGGGGAGAATTATCCAGGCTGCAGAGCTGCTAGGTGGCTCAGTGGATAGAGCACTGACCTTGGAGTCAGGAGGACCCGAGTTAAAATTTGGCCTCAGACGCAACATGGGCAAGTCACTTAACCCAAATTACCTCACCAAAAAAGAAAGAAAAAAACATGGGATATATAGATCAAAGAAAAGAAAGATGGCTAATATTGGCCTAAACGTAGAAATGAGCAAAGCATCGAAACGATTTAACATTATTGTAAGAATAGCTGGGTAAAGTATGCCTGAAGCACCAAATGGAAAAAGAAACAAAGCACAAGAAATCCCAGCTAATGACATTCAGAAAAATTAAGCAAGGTTTGGCAGTACTAAGAGTCACAGAGCCAAATAAAAGATCTTGACAAAAAATTTAAAATACTGAGAGATTTACAGAATTCTTTACAGAGTAATGATAAAAATTGGTGCTAAAAGTTATAAAGCAGTAATCAGTGGAACAAAATTTCAGACATAGAAATTGAATCCAATATCTATAAAAAGTGTTTGATAAGCTCCCACTTAAGTTACTACTCAGTAAAAATGGCTGGATTTAAAAAAAAAAAGCAGACCCTAATATATCTCTATACTAAAAACAAAACTGAATTTGGAGTCATATTTCAGATCAGTGGAGATGTGACTGGGATTTTTTTAATGTAGAAGAAGAATAATATACTGTCTTAACCTTGGCTGGAGAGGGATGTTTTTATCAGTGAAACTAGGAATCCCTGGAAACAAAATCAGTGGTTTGATTTTTATAAAGTTAAAGGGATTTTGCATAGTAAAAGAAATATTTCTAAATTTAAGAGAATGTAACATTTGGAGCCAAGTATTCTCCTCAAATATGTCAAATAAAAGTACATGAAGCTGATAGCAGAGGACATGAACACATAGGTGATGAAGGAGAAGATAAAAATTGCTGTTAATTCTAGGAAGAGATGTACTAATTGCATTATCACAGTAAAACGAAAACAAGACAATCCTAAAATATAATTTTATTTCGCTAAAATAGCAATAATTTTTTTTAAGTATTAAAAATTGAGTATTGATTAGGTTGTAGAGAAATAGACCTCCTCAACAGGAACAAACTTTTTTTGGACTTTGAAAAGGAGTCAAGCAAATACTGGTGATAGCTTTGCATGCAGTGATTCTATTTCTAAGACACATAACATGGGGGGAATAAAGAGCTTGTCCGCACAAAAATATTAGTAGATGCTGTTAGTCATAGAGAAAAAGATACTGACCAACAGTTAGAAAATGACTGAATACATTTCCTAGAATTTCTGTGATATAAAGAAACCATAGATACACATAAAAGTGAAATCAGCAGACCTTATTTATAGATATGTTGGATACAATTATGAGAGAAACCTTTCAGAGGTATCCCAACTTTAAATTTTCTTTGTTTAATTCATTTGGTTGTAGCTAATTATATGGTGAGGATTTCATTTAATATTTTGCCTACCATTTTATGATTTGATTATCTTTTTTGTTCTTATTAAGTTGATGATTTTTTAAAGAGGGACTTTGAACATAGTAAACCAGAAAATGTTATGTATAGACTATTCCCACTTCCTTTTTTCCCATTGGAAAGCTTGCCTGAATCTTTGTGTTTATGGCCTTTTGAAAATACAATGACTTAATCAGTATTAGTACTTCCCTATTCACCACCTCCCCCCGCCCCCGAAAACCCCCACAAACACCTCATCTTAATAATCTGAGTTTAAAAAAACAAACTGTGCTTACTACAAGATTTTATTTTGCTTCATTGTTGAACAGTAACCTATGTCGTGATCATATCACGTAGGGTCTACTGAGAAAATATAAAAACAACTGACTGTTGAAATTTAAAAACTATTATGATTATCACCATTTTTTCCCCTCAGTATTAGCTTACTGATGAAAAGATATAAATATAGTGCTGGTTATTGCAGATGAGAGCTAATGCTTTTTTAAAATTTTTATTTTAAATTGGTGGATTCAGGTTGTTATAACCCAGATCAACCTGTAATTTTCTTCCTTATGCATTAGCATTTTCTTTTTGAATCGTTTGTATATACCAAAAGGTAAACCCAGTTACGAAGGAAAATTTTAAAAATTCTTCCTTCTTAAGATATTAGTATGAATAAGTATTTTTACAGCATTTGTTGAAAATTTACTCATTCAGGTTTTGCTCTATTAGAACAGCAATGTAGTAGTAGAAAGATGTCTGGGTCTTTAGTCAGACGACCTGGATTCAGATCCTATGTCTATTACTCTGACAGATATATAATAGCCATTAGTGTTAAATTTATAATCAAAGAAAAATTCCACAAAATAAACTAGGCTAGTTTGGAATGTCTTACCTTGTAATTTTCAACTTAGTTAATTCCATTTCCTTAGGTTTATATATAATACTCATTAGAATGGATTTTTCCTTGTATTTTTTAAAACTACTAAGCTTAAATACTCAAGAAAGAAAGCCTTGGGTTTCTTTTCGTGTTGTTTTCAAATTCCTTACAATTTTTTGCCGTTGTGTACTTTTAAAATTGCCATATGTACATATTCTACTCATCTGCTCCCAGTTGAGTAGTAAAAGTTCTAAGAGATTCAGAATGTGTAAGTGTAATCTTCGCTATGCTAGATGTGGCTATAGTTGTATAATTCATGAGATTGGGGTTTACATTAATTAAATCAGGAATAAAAGCTAGGACAATTATTTTTTTTTTCAAATAAACTGGAAGAACACAGAAGAAAATAGAGCATAGTAACTTAAACATAATAAGTTTAACTCATTGGAGTAGTTGATGTCTCAACAGTCTCCTTTCCTCTTTTTTTTTTGGGTCACTTGCTAGTCGACTAAGTGATGTCCTAAAGAGAAAACGACTGCCAAAACGTGGGCCACGAAGGCCAAAGTATTCTCCCCCGAGGGATGACGACAAAGTAGACAATCAAGGTAATGGCTTGTGGATGTCTGAAGTCACAGTCCTGATGTGTGCTGTAGACACCCTGTGTGTTAAATTGTAACGATAATTGTTGATGCTTAGCTTCACCTGAAATCTTACTGACTTAACATTGCTTACTTATACACTCTTATTTACTTACACCCTGACAACAGGATAAGTGTTGTGAGTGTCCGTTTTGAAGATTTGTGGGAATTTTGTTCCTTGTGTTTAAAGTTAATATTGTTGTTTTGTTTTCCATAGCTAAAAGCCCTACTACTACACAGTCACCTAAATCTTCTTTCCTGGCAAGCTTGAATCCCAAAACATGGGGCAGGTTAAGCGCACAGTCCAATAGCAACAACATTGAACCAGCCCGTACAGCCGGAGTCAGTGGCCTCGCCAGAGCTGCCTCAAAGGACACCATATCTAACAATAGGTAGTCAGTTCTGTGTTTCCTTAGACATTTTCACTGGTCCAGCTTATGTCTCTACTATAAAGTTAGAAAGTAGTTATTGATATTTTCTTTTAAAATATGAACTTGGGTAATGAAGGCATCATAATTAGCTTATAGATTGCTGTGTTTGGATTTGAATTTCATTCCACAATCCAATCCTTGCTGGTTGTGTGACTTTAAATGAGCCATTTAACTATAATATCACAGTGTTATTTGAGTATCAATAAGCCATAAAGACTACAAATGTATACTACTGTCATTCTGTATAGGGACTTGATATTATTCCGAGCCCCAAAAGACACTTTATTTTCTGAGGAGCTAGCAAGGACAAAACCTTTTTAATGTTCTCCATAAGTGGGCTGTTTATAATATCCCATCTAGTTTAATTTTTTTTCCAGAAACATTAATAGAATTTGTCATCACTGCTTTCAGTCAAAGGGTTCTAGGTTCAGTCCTGGAAGGGACATTAGAGGCTATCTCCTCACTTTGCATATAAGGCCTAGAGGTTAAATGACCTGCCTAGAGTTATCCAAAGTGAGAAGTTCGCCCCTACCTCCACCACCCAAGTTTTGAACCAAGGTCTTTTGACACCAAATAAGCTTTATATTCCAGTGTATTTTAGAAGATTATTGCTTTATACTAATTTTAGATGACTGCATTAGAAAAATAAACTGTAGCAGTATTGTTTTTCAAGAAGTTATAACCTTGGCTTATTTACTCTTCAGATAGGAGACAGAAAAACTAGGTGGTACAGTGGGATAGCATTCTGGATTGTGCAAGAAAAAGCTGCATCCAGTATCAGACACTTTTATTTTTACGACATTAGGGCACATGATTTAACCTTGAACTGCCCCAGTTTTTCTCATCTGTAAAATTGGGATAATAATATCACCTACCTTCCAAGGGTGCTGGGGGCAACCAATGAGATTGTATTTGTAAAGTACTTGGCAAATCTTTAAGGGACTTTATCAATACTAGCTGTTACTATTAGGTACCATATATATACTATTTTATTGAGATGAAAAACTCTTATATGCAGAAATGTTTTCTATCAGTGCAGATTGGCACTTCCTTTGAGAACTATCCATAGCACTGATAGGTTAAGTGTTATGCCACAGCCAGTGTGTGTCTGAGGCTTAACTTGAACCCAGATCTTTTTGGTTTGAAGGCCCCCTTTCTATCCCTGTCATAATGCCCATTGAATAATCTCAGATGTCTGAGTTATATTTGTGTAAATATGCACACATCCACAGCTTTTCAAAATAATGGTGTATACATTTTTAAACATTTTTCTTTATCCAAGCACTTATTTGCCTTTCCATAAGTGAAATGAATGGGGAAAATAATGATGAAAGTTGAAAGTTATTTTTGTTTTGTTTTTCCTATCCAGAGAAAAAATTAAGGGTTGGATCAAGGAACAAGCTCATAAATTTGTGGAACGATATTTCAGCTCTGAGAATATGGACGGAAGCAATCCTGCACTGAATGTCCTTCAGAGACTTTGCACTGCAACTGAACAGCTCAACCTCCAGGTAGGATTTAACATGTGATTGTCAGGGATTCCATCACAAAAGCTTTTCAGAGCAAGAGTGCTGCCTTGTTTAGATGTTATTGAGTATGTACTAGTTGAGATGGAATTTTATACCGATTTATATATAGTGATGATTGAATTAAGTTAATGAATAGATGCTGACTGTTCTTCATGATATCCCTGATTTATCCACTTTATTCTTACACCTGAATGTGTTGAACTCCTTGTAGATAACATAGATAGCAGCATATTCTTTAGATGGAAATTCATTTAGAAATAATTGAATTAAATATGATCTCACTTTAAAAAAAGATGTATATAACAGTTTCCAGGGTGAGTGCTTATTTCCAATAGGCATTGATATCCTTTTAAGTTAGCTCAATTACTGGTAAAGGAATCTTAGGAAAAAACTGTCCACTTAGTGAGTGATTGTTGAGTAATTGAAATCTAAACTCTAAACTCTTGCCCTTATTTGTTAGGTGGATGGTGGAGCTGAGTGCCTTGTAGAAATCCGAAGCATAGTCTCGGAGTCTGATGTCTCCTCATTTGAAATCCAGCATAGTGGGTTTGTGAAACAGTTGCTGCTTTACTTGACATCCAAAAGTGAAAAAGATGCTGTGAGCAGAGATATCAGAATTAAAAGATTCCTTCACGTCTTTTTTTCTTCTCCGGTAAGTTGTCTGTTTAGTTTTGGAGCAGCTAAGTCTGTTTCTACACTGACATTTTATACGTGAATATTGAAGGAGAGCTGGGTGGCCCAGTAGCTACAACACTGGACTTCAGATCAAGAAGGTGAGAATTCAAATCTAGATACTTCAAAGCTTGTGTGATCCTTGACAAATTACTTAATATCTGTTTGCCTCAATTTCCTCAACCGTAAAATGGATATGGTAATACACCTAACTTCTAGGGTTGTTATGAGGATTAGAAGCCCTCTCTGTAAAGCACTTAGCACAGAACCAGGCTCCTAGTAGGTGCTATATAAATGCTAGCTAATGGTGTTGATAATTTAATGCTTGACTATCTCCTAAATTAGTGTTTTATAATTGTTGAAACATTTGGCCATCTTGGATTGGGGGAGGAGATAGTAGAACAGTGTTCTGTTCCTTGTTCTTCTCACCCCTTTGATCAGAATCTGATCAGTATATCACAGACCACTCTCCCTTTAGATTCTTCTCCATAGCCTCAGCAGGTCAGCATATGGAAAGGGATGTGGGGTGGAAAAAGGTTAAAATGCATAACTCTAAGAATGTTTACTAATTTATTTTAACCTGGTAAAAATTTATTGGAGATTCATGCTGTTCTAATCAGTAAGACTGGGATTCAGGTAGCCCCATAAGGGCATCAGCAACTTGACTGTCTACACCTGCTGCATCCATGCTGATGAGCATTCTCTCTGCTCCTTCGCACATTAGGAAGAAAAGAATCTTCTTTTTGAGTCACTTATTCCCCTGGTGTCTGAACTCAAGAGTCCTGTGGGCTCACTTCCTGCTCATTCATACATACAGATCTTCCAAGTAGTTGTAAGTTGTGTGTGACTTTTAGGCATTAATGAATTTGAGATATTACTCAATTGTGGTCATGTAGCAGATCAGTAGCAGAATTGAGTATGTATCATAATTTTTCCATTGACCAAATTTGCCTTTTTATTAAACTTTACCCCATACAACCTCAGAAAAGATTATATGTAACAAGACAAGTAGAGAGTTGACAAAATTGTCAATTTGAATATTTAAAGTTTTCCTATTTAGAAGTGTTCCCTCCTTGTAAAGTATTAACTATTGGTTTATTTATAACTTTAGCTTCCTGGAGAAGAGCCAATTGGAAGATTGGAACCAATAGGAAATGCACCTTTGCTGGCATTAGTTCACAAGATGAACAACTGCCTTAGTCAGATGGAGCAGTTTCCAGTCAAAGTTCATGATTTTCCAAGTGGAAATGGAACGGGGAGCAGGTAAGGATTAATGCTTAGGTACATCCTTGCCACCATGAGTTGAGGTGTGTTCTCATGTCTAGGAAAGCTGCAGCCTTCTCTCTCAAGTCAAGTTAACAATTATCAAGAGCATTGGTTAAAAGTGATGGGGACAAGCTATTATTGTTAACTTCCACTTCTCTTTAAAAGAGATCTTAAAACCTGTACAGAGAGATTGAAATTATTATAACCAATAATTTTTTTTAATGCTAATAAGTTCTGTATAACCTGAGCTTCAAAAGTATTGCCCACATCCTTTCTTACAATGTTGTTGCTCCTGTGTTAGTGACTGACAGGCTCAGGCTGTTTAGGTAAGCTTTATTATTTCCATATTTAAAGGAAATCCTATTGCTCTATAGGTAATAGGTTCTCAATCTATGTCATATTTGCTGCAGTTCAAAGACCACCAGATTAATGGTCAGGATAGTTTTGTACTCTAATCCATTACATACCACTAATTAGCTATGGAAGTTTGGATAAGTCGTTTTGCTCCTCAGTTAAAATGAGAGGCTTACATCTTCTCTAAGCATGTAATGTTGTAAATAAATGGTTATGTAATGATTTGTGCTGAATTCTGAAATTAGCAATGAAATTGACACTAATTCCAGTTGATGTAATTTATTAATCATTTAATCTTACTGTTAATCTTTGTGATGATTTTTCAAAAGTAGCTTTTTATACTACAAAAAAATGGCCCTATAAAAATGCTATCATTAAAGCAGTTTGATTTTTGCACCTTTGAAATGAAGAGTAATATTGAATAAAATCCATATATTAAGAAATTAATGTTCATCTTGTTGACTTGGGGGATGTGTTTAATTTGTATTTTTTGGGGGGAAATAACGTTTGATTTAAAATTCCCATTAGTACAGTCATTGAATTCTTTACGTGCTTTCTTTTTTTGATTTGGAAAGAATTTTTTTACAAGTATTTCTTTTTGCCATTTCATTAGCCATTTGTGTATTCTTATTAAAAGTCATTATGTTCCTTTTACTAATAAAGGAAAATATATATGTTAAAGGTTGTGAAGGCTATTGGATTTTTTAATGGATTTAAAAAGTCTTACTGATACATATCATAAGTTAGAAAATGAATCATAAGCTTGTATATCTACTAGGAAACAAAGTTCATAATGTGATCTCTTGTAATGAATTTTTTTTAACGTAATAGCATTTTTTTTAATACTTCACTCTCTCCTCCATACACATGATTGTCAGCTCCTTGAAACCATTTTTTTCCTTGTTTCTGTTTTACCTTTCCTTTATCCCCCAATTAAGTGCTCAATAAATAGGTCAGATGAGTGAGAACTCTTATCTTGTTCAAGTAATATTGCCTTACGGAAATTGATAATCATAGTTACTGTGTTTTAGCATCCTTAGATATGCAAAATATTACTATATCTATATTTTGAAGTGAAGAAATTAATGCCAGAAACTTGCTATTGCTTTACAGTATTGTAGGTTAGCCAATTTTACACCCTTTAGGAGCCCTTAAATTTTAGCTCTAATTGGACAAAATAAGCAATTATATATTTTATCAAAACTGCCTGTTTGGAATGCTGAAAGAAGCAGCAAAATACACTAAGAAAAATTAAAAGACTGGAAGTCAAACTGCAAAAAAGAAAAGCAAAACTATAAATATTAAACTGATATATTGTAAAGATCCAAAGAATTATTTCCCTTCACCATAGCTCAGGGTTTATTTTTTATTTTATATTACTATAGTAATCTTTGTTAAATTAGTTGAGTTTGAAGACATTGTTGGTTTAATGAGAAAATGTTTTCCCAATTTATATCTATTGTGAGATGAGAGATCAATTTGCATGAACTCCTTCCCTGCCATATTTGCATTTATATATGTTATTTTTAGGATGACAAGTAATAGAATAATTGTAGCAACTTTTTTCATAAATTATCTTGAGTTTTTCTCTCAACAGAGGATCACAAGCTTTAAAATTTTTCAACACACACCAGTTAAAATGCCAACTACAAAGACATCCCGACTGTGCAAATGTGAAGCAATGGAAGGGTGGACCTGTGAAGATAGACCCGCTGGCATTGGTGCAAGCCATTGAGAGATACCTTGTAGTCAGAGGTATTTGTCCACATCTAGATGTCTGCATGTTGATTTGGAGGAGGATTTCTTTCATTTCTTTGTACTGAGCATCAGCCTTTTTGTCTCTCATGCATTAGCTGAGCCAAGGAGACTTGATTATGTTTATCTTTTTTTATTAAAGAATAATCAGCCCTGAAGAATTTGCTTTGCAAGAAAAATTGAAATAGTACATTCTTGCCCTCATGCCCTGTGGATTTCGTTAAATTTAACGTTCTGTTTCTTAAGTTCCTTTTAACAAAACCCAAAACCATCAGCTCATTCTAGTTGCCTATCAAAACCCTTTCAAAAAGTATTAACATTTTGCTCATTTATATTTTGTTTGTAATCATAGTAAATCTGTTGCAAAAACAAATGGAATTACACCTAAGAGTCATCCTAAAGTGTTTTACAACATTTTTGATCTGCTTGTTATAAAATATGATGTGTTCTTTAAAAAAAAAAAAATAAGGAAGTGATTGCTTTTTGTCTAAGCCACTGTGGAAATTTACATTCCATGCTGTTAAGCTATATTTTGCTAGTAAGCCCTGGAGTCTAATCTCAAATTTTTCTTGGTAACAATTACATAATAATATCTATCATCCAACTTCATGTACAAAAGTCTCGTGAACTAATATCTGTAACTTTGTAGTAGAGAACAAAGAAAATATGTTAGACTTTATTGCTCTTTGTCAATAGCATTATTGAGTAGAAAATTTTTATACTTAATGGTTCTCAGGAGCCATCTGTAAAGATGCACAACTTAGTATTTTGATGTTGTATAGGAGCGAAGTGCTCCTAATCAATAAATCTGAGAACTTTTTGATTACAATAGCAAAGAGTATTAAGATGAACTCTTCTGTCTTTAGGCTATGGCAGAGTAAGAGAAGATGACGAAGACAGTGACGATGATGGTTCGGATGAAGAAATAGATGAGTCTTTGGTAAAGTTCTACTCATAATTGAGTTTTTGTAGGGAAAAGTAAAGGAAGTATGGATTAAACTTTTTTTTTCTTTGCTTTTCTTTTTTTAGGCAGCTCAGTTCTTAAATTCGGGAAATGTAAGACACAGATTGCAATTCTACATTGGAGATCATTTACTGCCATATAATATGACTGTGTATCAGGCAGTTAGGCAGTTCAGTATACAGGCAGAAGAGGAGAGGGAATCTACAGATGATGAAAGCAATCCATTAGGAAGAGCTGGTATTTGGACAAAGACTCACACGATATGGTAAGGTTTCCTTTGTTTTATTTTTTTGATGCTTTAGTTATAAGAGCATTAAAACGGATTTATTTTGTCATTCTCTTGCCATTTAAAAAATTTTTCATCTTTCCTGTTCTGTAATAGTGCCAATTTATAAGCAATACAGAAGGTTTTGATAAGGTCCATCTTTTCAAATAAAATGAATATGAAATTTATATTGTATAAAACAGTTGTCTAATGAAACAATTGAAAAGTGATAAAAGATAATTTGAATTTTAAAAGTTTCACTTTATTTTGAAACTTTTCTTTCCCATGCCTCTGCCCAAATGGCCAGGTTATGGTGGGATATAGGAGACAGAACTGTAAGACCATTGCTTGCAAACTGAACCCACTTCACTTTTTTTAGCCTTCCTTTTTTTGTCACTTATGAAGAAATCATATGTGTAATATACAATAAATAATGTCTTACAATATGTAATACATTTATATATATATAAATAAAAGTATTGCTCATCTGTGAAGGTCACTTAGGAAATAAGTTGCTGCCTCAGATTTTAGAAGGAGGCAGAGGTGTAGTAGCACTTTCTTGTTTATAGATATTTTCAGGTTCGACTGATGAAGAGTCAGTGTGAATAGGGAAATCTCATTGTCCTGGCTACTGTGGAGAATCAGTTCTGCTAACTAGAGATATCAGTAGGATAGCTTTATTATGTAGGTAGAAAGCTCTTCTTACCCTGTAGCCTATTCTAGATGACACCACAGTTTTAAAAAATTAATCATTTGAAATTTAATTTTGAACATCTGTACAATGAGTTAAACTTACTTACATTTTACTTTTTAAATTCATCGAATTCTCATTTTTTTAAAATATATATTGGGTGCTTTTCTGTCATCCTTTTAGGTATAAACCTGTAAGAGAAGATGAAGATGGTAGCAAAGATTCTGTTGGTGGTAAAAGGGGAAGGGCCCAAACAGCTCCAACAAAAACTTCACCTAGAAATGCAAAAAAGCACGATGAATTGTGGCATGGTATGTTTTCTAGAAAGCAGTGATTAGAAACTGTTATCTCATTGCATCATCTTGCTGGGTTTATCATTTTTAAAAAGTATTTACAAATATCAAAATACTTTTTGTTTAGTGGGAAGAAATTGAATTAAATGCATTTAAACTTTCTACTGCCTTAACCCTGACATTGAAACCTTTTGAAACTAAAATCATTGAAACTTGAAAGTCTGATATTCTCTTTTTGTTGGGTAAGAACATCTCTTAATGGAGAGATTCTTCAGACCATATTCAGTAAACATGTAGTACCTTTTGGATGTGAGGCATTGTGTGAGGCTGGTGATAAGGATCCAGTCTGTACTCTTGAAAACTTTCTGTTATTGTACCAGTGAAACATGTTTTTAAGTAATTCTTGTGTGTGAAGGTAATCCTTTGCTAACATTTACTTCTTTGGAAGTAAGATTGTTCTTTGGAGATCTGCCCCTGTGGATGCAGGAGTCTTTTTAAAAAATTAATATCTTTTGTTTTTTTACTTCACCTTGATTTCCAAATTTATCCTCACCCCTTCCCCACCCCCTGCCTCCCAAATGTTCTGTGCCAGAGCTCCCACCTCTGCAGAGGGCAGAGAAATCCATTTTCCCTTTTTTTGTGGTTAAACTTGGTTATTTTAATTATACTGCCCTTAGTTTCATTTTTGTTTTCTCTCCTGCATTGTTTTAGTCATCATGTGTACTTTAAAACTACCTGGTTTGGCTGGCTTCAGTTTGCATTGGAGCTATGGAAAATCTTCCCAGGTTTTTCTCTCTTCATGTATTCATGTCTTCCTTTCATCACCTGTTCTCTCTGCTTTAACCTGCAGGTAGTCATACATGAAACTCTGATTTTCTCCTAGTTTTTTCTAAGATGGCTAGGATTGCATTTGTATACTTTCTTACTGAACACATTTTTTTCAAAATTTTTTATTTTTAATACTAAACACAGTAGCCCCAACTGAAACTAAGCTTCAGGTTATACAAAGTTCATTAACTTTGTCATAGTTTATTAACCATCAGTTCTACTTCTTGAACTTAAAAATGAGTGAGACTCACAAATGAATTAAGTTTAAAACGTTTGCTCTGGTTATGTAATTACTTAGTATCATGTTGATGAGTCCTTTGGGTACATCACTTCAGCTATCATCATACGAAGTTTTTGGGCTTACTCTCACTAGGTGGTTAGCTATGAGGTTTGTTTGTACCTTTCAGTACATTTCTTATTCCTTTTGTTTTCTGATACCTTTTGCTAGTCAAGAGATTCCAGGAGAGGAAGAAATTCATTCTTTAGAAGCAACATGAAGTTAAGTCGAAGCTATTTCCTTAGTTTTGGCCATATTATGTAGATTTCATAAGATCCATGTCCTTTTTTATCTTTCATTACCATTAATACTTAATTTAATATTTGAAGGATTCATCATATTGTTGGTGTAGGCATTTTTGTTTACTGAGTTATGGTGACCTCTGTTCTCCTTAATACATAGTATTTGTTCATCACCCACGGCAGATGGGCTTCACTAAAAAACAGATGACACTTACTGGGGGTGCATTCAGAGTCTTGCCATGCATAATCAACATATCACTAGGGAAATTCTTTAGATTCACAGTAGCTGTTGTATTGAGTGATACATTATATTGGCTCTACTGGCTTGCCTGTAATACTCTGACTTTGCTTTTTCTGCCTTTAGA
The DNA here is from genome assembly GCA_023548195.1 of Bettongia penicillata ogilbyi. Lineage (NCBI taxonomy): Eukaryota > Metazoa > Chordata > Mammalia > Diprotodontia > Potoroidae > Bettongia > Bettongia penicillata. Next base: position 3,587,425 of record JAJHZJ010000654.1, read on the forward strand.
TGGAGTGTGCCCATCAGTATCAAATCCTTTAGAAGTTTACCTCATATCGTCCCCTCCTGAAAATATCACTTTTGAAGACCCTTCGTTAGATGTGATCCTTCTTTTAAGAGTTTTACATGCCATCAGTCGTTATTGGTATTATTTGTACGATGTGAGTAATCTTTAGTTTTTTGAGATTATGTTTCAGCTTAATTTAACTCTCATTATAATATGTCTCTGATGAATAATACAGACTCATTTGGTGTAGAAACAGAAATTGACTCTGTAGAATAAAATATTTATCTCATGGGATATTACCTCAATCATTTTATTTCTCTTTTTCTTCTGGCCCATGATCTTACTTAAACTTTGCAACTCTGCTTAAGAATGTTCTTGCTAAGAACTGTCAAGTTATAAAATTAAGTCAGAGTATGAAATTTTTTTGTATGTCTTTAATGGAAGAAACTCTAAATCAGAGTGCTGGCTTCAGACTCCATCCTTGATAAAGAAATGACCACTATCACTTGAATCATTTTTTCCTAATGCACAGAAGAAAATAGGAAGAAGTATTGAAAAAAATCAAAGCAGGACAACTTGCAAAGTTAAATTGTTGATTTGTTTTATATTTTAATAGAAAAGCAGGCCATACAAAACAGAGATCAGCAGTTTCTTGTATAATCCTCTGTACTTTTACCTTTTACTCTTAAATATGTAGAAATTCCTGTTATGTTTCATGGTAAGTTCAGAATTTATAAAAACAAAAGTAACAAAAACCTCATGTTTGCCGCTTACTTTGTCACCTTAGACAAGTCTCCTAACTTCCCCAAAGCCCTTAGCATCTGCAAAATTGGGGAGGAAGGAGAAGGAATGTGATAATAAGCATAGTATCTCCCTTGAGATTTTATACATACATACATACATACATACATACATACATACATACATACATACACACATACACACACACACACACACACACACAATGCACTTGGCTAAATTTGACTACACAGATGCCCTTTCTTTCTTAGTATTTGTTTTTTTAAGTTTTATGCACCTTTTGGTCAAATATAAAATGCTAATCTTAGTATTATTCATTTATTTTTAAATGGAATTTGAATGTACTGATTTGAATTCAATGATGTTTTTATTTTAATGAAATAACATGATAATTGTGACAACTTTTTGAACCTAGTTGCCAAAATATTAGTCTGGCTCTTAATTTGTATTTGAATAATACTTCCCATATATTTTCATCATATTTTCAGTACACTCATTGACAGTTGGATAAGGAGAAGGAAGGCAAGAAGCCAAGTGACTTGTTAGAAGAACAGAAGGGGGAGGAAACCAGAAATATTGGCCCTTAGATTAGGCATGGTACTCTAGAAAGAGTATAATATATTGAAATATACTGATGACTTTGGTAAATGATAGATTCTAAATTAAGGAGAGTCTTAGTTATAAAAGGGGAGGAATATGTCTCAGAAAATGTTATTGTTGGTAAATAACACATTCCTTTAAAAAATTTACAGAATGCAATGTGCAAGGAAATTATTCCAACTGGCGAGTTTAACAACAGTAAACTGACAGCAAAAGCAAACAGGCAGCTTCAGGATCCTCTAGTAATCATGACAGGAAACATCCCAACATGGCTCACTGAGCTTGGAAAAACATGGTAGGACTTGGCTTGCTTCTACAATTTTCGTGTGTGTGTGTGTGTGTGTGTGTGTGTGTGTGTGTGCATGTGCATGTGCACGCGTGCGTCAGAGAGAAGAATTAAGGCTTTTGTAGTTTGCTAGATGTATATATGTATAAGAAATACTAATTCTTGTCTTTGAGGTGTAAGAACCCATACTCTTGACCATTTGATCAGACTTCAGTTTTCTTTCTCAGATTTTGATTTCTTACAACACATTTTCAAACCAGCAATCCAGTTTCTTCATCAAATCTTAATAGGAATATTCAGTGATTGACTCCAAACAAATAAGAAGCCAACTTTTGAGTCAGATTGTAGATCCTGGGAGTGCAAAACCAAAATGAGCTTTTTCCTTAATGAAACATTTTATTGTTCAGTAGAATCATACTGAAAAATCATGTCGCCATCTAAGTGCTAAAATTAGGAGGTGGACTGAATGAAATATTTAGAGGAAATGACTACCATTGTGGACACAATGCCGGCACATTTAAGATAATATCATGTAGCAATAAGATGTTCAGCAGATAGAGTATTTATGACTTCTCCTGTATTTTAGTTTTTAAACATCCTTTTTAGGCTGAAACAGATTGATCTGTCCTATTTAGATCTCATGCTAAGTTGATACTATGAAATCATGCAAATTGGAATATTAAATTTCTGGAAAACCTATAGTAATGAAACTAGCGGCTTATTTTGATTACTAGCTGCGGATAAGCCTGTAAGACAGATCGCATTTCAAGCAAATAGTGCAAATAATAGGCATAACTGTACATTAAAATATTTATATAGTATCATCCTGACTTTTTCAGTTAAATTATATCCATAGATAGCAACAGCACTGAACACAGAATCATGATGACAATAAACTTAATTATAATTTTATATATCTACACACACACACACGTTGTTATTGTTGTGGTTGAGTTGTTTCAGTCACATTTGACCCTTTGTGACCCAAGTTGGGTTTTTCTTGACAAAGATACTGAAGTGGTTTACCATTTCCTTCTCCAGCTCATTTTATAGATGAGGAAACTGAGCAAACAGGCTTACGTGACTTGCCCAAAGGTCACAAAACTAGTAAATGTTTGAAGTTGGATTTGAATTCTGGTCTTCTAGACTCTAAGCCCAGTGCTCTATTTAGTGCACTTCTATCTATCTATCTATCTATCTATCTATCTATCTGTCTATCTATCTGTCTGTCGGGCCATCCGTCCGTCCATTTCTGTAGGGCACTTGTCAATCCAGCTTCAGATGCTTACTAGCTTTGTGACCCAGGGCAGGCCACTTAACCTTTATTTGTCTCAGTTTCCTTAACTCTAAAATGGAGTTACACAAAAAAAGGCAGATGCTATTTTTATCAGATGTGATATTTGTAAAATGCTTAGCACAATGTATAGTAGCAACCATATAACCATATAGATGTTACCACTATATACATACATTTTTATACACACACACACACACACACACACACACACACACACACACACACACACGTGCACATATACATCAAGTCTACAAATGTTTATCATATGTTTAAAGAATTATGTAAATAGTGTGTTGGTCAGAAGGAGTTCATTCATTAAACGAAAAGATAATTCAAATTATTCAAATTTTAAAATTATTAAAGATTATTTTAGTATCACAGTTGAAAAGATAAAATTGGTTACATTACAAAAGTAGTTTTAAGAGGAACAAAATAAAATCCAGACCCAATTAGCTGTCACTTCTTTTTTGACATCTTAAAATTCATTTCAGTTTGGCAGATATTTTGCAACAGACATATCTGTGTTGGAGACACTGTGATCAATTACAGAACACAGAAAAACTGCCCTTAACCATGTGCTTGCTTTGTTTTTGTCTTTACATAGTAGGGTTTTTCATGTTCCTCAGAGATTAACTTGGTAATGTAGGCTTTGTGTTTTTAATAAACCTAAACAAAATAATTTTATCTCACATCTTTCTAGTCCATTTTTCTTTCCATTTGACACTCGGCAAATGCTCTTTTATGTTACTGCGTTTGATCGAGACCGGGCCATGCAAAGGTTACTTGACACCAACCCAGAAATCAATCAGTCAGACTCTCAGGACAGCAGAGTTGCCCCTCGACTTGATAGAAAAAAGGTAAGTTTTTCAGTTTTTCTCTTACACTCAAAATAATGTGTCCAGTTGTGCTGAATGACTCCATTGATTTACTTCTTTCTTAAGTGCTAAGTGCTGTGCTTGATGCAGAATAGTGAAAACCCAATTGTCCCTGTCCTCAAGTAGTTTGGATACTTTTTGTTGGGGGGGGGGGGGGCGCAGTTTATTAATGAGTTAGAACATAGGCACAGATAAATAAGGAAAACAAATCTTTTTGCTGTTGTTTTCTGTCACCAGTTGTGATATTGCCATCTTTTGTCATGTGGTTTTGGTCTTTTCTTATTCATTAAAGTTGTATTACTTCAAGTAGTTTTACATCACAGTATTTTCCCACATCACAGTATTTTTTTCTGTTCATCTCCATGTTGACTTAGTTCTTCACATTCTACTCTTTTTCTGCTGAGGTTAACATCTCTTCATAATTGGACTTACTGGAAAAACTCAAGCTTATTAATAGCAAAAATCACCAGTTGTGGTTTGCTTTGTATACATTTTTCACATCCCAGCTGTTCTCTGCATTCACTCAGCTGCCCTTGTCCCTTCAAGACAAGGCATAGGCACTGCTTGCCACTTGAAAGCTGCTAGTTAATTCCCTTTCTTCAAAACTTATTTTTAGTTAACCCTGTGAATATGTTTGTATTTACTCTCTGGTTATGCTGCACATAGTTACTTATAGCTATTAATGGAATAGAAATTCCTTCCAAGCCGAAATTATTCCATGATTTGTAACAAAGTTGAGTGGCCTTAGCAATACAGGAAGGGCATCTAATAAATACTCATTGACTGGTTGATTGACCCAGAACTTCCTGGGCTGTAGCATCTCTCAGACCCTCATTGTCCATGACTCCAGAGATCATTTAATCTAATCCCTGGACGTCCATCCCTGACAGCTGACTTAGCTGGCTTTACCAAGATGGTAAATACCAGAAGTGAAATTTGCACCTGGGTCCTCTACCACCAGAGCCAGTGTTACTGCTGTTCACTCTCTGAATTACAACCAAATTCTTGATGGACTTCAGGGCCTCGAACTACTTGACTCTACTCTGTCTTGCCTCACTTCATTGTGTACTGTTTCCTACCTCTGCTTTCTGTACATGCTCAATTTAAACTTAGTCATTCTAGACCCACTTCTGACACACCTGAACCTTTTCTATCATGTTCACTTCCACACAGTCTCATTTCAAGTCACGAACACCAGTAGTACCCTCTCATTCATTTGACACTCAGTAATCCTCATGAGTGTCAGGAAGGAACAGATGTTGCTTGAGCTTAAAAAAGGAATGGAATATAAAACAAAGCAGTTAATGAGAAGTAAACATCAATGAACTGAAATCATGCCATTTCCTCCCTGCTCATTGACCACAGTGGGATAGATAAGATAGCCTAGCTAAAACAGACACCTCAAGGAGAGATAGGAGACATCAATTGGTGTTTCAGATGATAATGCCTTAATGATGACCACTTTACCCCAGACAATGACAGCGCATTTAGATAGCCCAGGCTTCTAAGCCCAAGAATTCTAGGGGTAGCAGTGTCTTCCAGCCCTGACCCTCATAGCCAGAATCTTTTAGCAGTGTTACATGGCAGCTGCTTCTTCAGCCCTCCTTAGCTGCCATAACTACTTTAAAAAAATTATCTATGGTATCCAAGACCTTGGTGCTGTCAGATGGTTCAGCATCAGAGAGAAGAGTGGTTTTACTAGTAAAAGTAACCTTAAAAAAGATTTATTATTATCTGCTTATTTTGCTGTGCCCTTTATATCTGACTTGTAATTGAAACTTTCTCTGTATGGTGTCTTAGTGAGATCCTTGAGGACAAAGATATTTTTCTTTCCCTAGTTTGCACCTTGAACAATGCTTTTTACTTTTTAAACGCTCATTACTAAATGCTTTTTTATTCATTAATACATAAGTAGTAATGAATACTTTATTGGGAAATGTGACATTTCCCTATATCCCTGATATTATATAGGTTAATATATATTATATAATTATGTAATTATATAATATGTAAATACATGTTACAGATTGACTATAATTAGGTGAATATGAGTATATGTAAAGAGATCTAAAAAGAACAGAGCTAACAGAAGTATTAAAAAGTTTTGTAATTTTTTTATCAAGTAATATAGTTTACCCATCTCAGCTGTGCCCAGTACTTTCACCTTATCCCTAGGAGCAGTTCCACCTAGAGAAATAGTTCATTGAACTGCTTTCCCAAGTTGCCTTGGGTATAAGGATTACCCATCAATTATACTTGTGTCTGACATGATTATTATTTTTGAGAGGATTTAGAGTTTTTCCTTTAACAGGCCTTTTTTTAGCGATATTTTTATATTCCCTAGACATCCCACTGTACTTTTTCCCTTTTCCCCTTCTAGATTGTGAGAACTTTGTCAATAATAGAAAGGGAAATTCCATTCGAAAGAACTATAAAATGCGTAAAATTTTTGGAAGTCATTCTACTAAAGTGTTCTCAATACTTATGTGTAGGCTTGAGTTCAAAAATGAGGAATAAGTTAAATAGCAATAGTAATGTCCAGGGCTTATGGCCCAGAGCCCTGCCATTGTAGGACAAACGAGAATACTACCAAAGTTAATTGACATTTTGCACAAAGGATATTTTAGCCCTAGATAAAGCAATGATAAACTTCATTTGGAGGACAGAGAGATCTAGAGTAGCAAAAGAAATACTGACATCACCTCAAACTGCATTAAAAACCCTTTCATGCTATCTGGTAACTCAAAAGTATGTTCATGGAACAAGGCTAGATTGGAAAGAATTAGGAAAAATAGACCTCCAGTAACATAAATAATTTAGGAAAATACTCTCTATTTGATTAAAAAAACCCAAAAACTCCTGACTGGAAAACTGGAAAGCAATGTGGTAGAATTTTGGCCTGGACCAACATGTTATACCATTTTTCGTAATAAATTCAAAATGGATATGTGCCCTGCATGTTAAAGATCATAATGTAAGCAATTTGGAAAAGAATCATATACCTTTTCTTAGTTATGAGTGAGTAGGGGGATGAATTTTTAACCAAACAAGAGATAGAAACAATTGCAAAAGATAAAATCAAGAATTCTTACTACGTGAAATTAAAATAACTTGCACAAACAAAAGCAGTGCATCCAGGGCAAAAAAGAAAGTGATTGCCTAGAGGAAAGGTATTTATATTACATTTTTTAGATAAGTGTTTGGTATCCCAAATAAAGAGACAACTCTCAGAAATATATAAAACCAAAACCTGTTGCCCCACAGAAAAAGTGGTTACAGAATATGAGCAAACAGTTCTAAAAGAATTGAAAAATTTAATTTCTACCATCAGCCATTGTATGATAATAATGGATTAGCCACTTTTTATTCTAATCAAAATGATATTGTTACAGTTTGTTGTACTTGAAATCACAGCTGCAGTTTTGTTTCTGATACACCACTTAATGAATATCTCATTTTTTCTAATAAACTCTTCTTCCCAGCGAACTGTGAATAGAGAAGAGCTTTTGAAACAGGCAGAGTCTGTGATGCAGGACCTTGGCAGCTCAAGGGCCATGTTGGAAATTCAGTATGAGAATGAAGTAAGTATCTTTTCCACTATTTGTGAACCAATTGCTTGATAAAACTTCTTTGAGCGCATTCATGGAACACTGCTATTACTCTTTGGAGTGGAGAAAACTTTATGAAGTTCTTTTCGGAAAGGAAAAACATTTGTTAGGGACTTCTTAAGTGCCAACAGTTGGGAATATAATAGAAAAATAAGAACACTCCTTATATTTCATCACAATCACATACCACCACTTGGTCAGCCATTCCCCAGTTGATGGACATCCCCTTAGTTTCCAGTTCTTCGCTACCACAAAATAGAGCTGCTATTAAAACGTCTTAAACATATGGGCCTATTTCCTGTTTCTTTGATCTCTTGGAGGTATAGACTAAGCTGTGGTGTTTTTGGGTCAGAGGGTGTGCACAGCTGCTTTTGGAATGTCGTTTCAGATTGTTCTCCAGAGTGGGTGGGCCGCTTCTCAGCTCCACCAAAAGCACAGTGAAAAACCTGTTTTCCCACAGGCCCTCCAGCATTTGTCGTTTTTTGTCGTTTTTGCCAATCTTATGAGTTTGAGGTGGTACATCAAAGTTGTTTTAATTTTTTAGTTTTGAGCGTTTAAAAGTAAGATTCACAGTGGATTTGATGTAGCTTTTGTGGGAAACTCTGTGACTTTGTTTTGTTCACTGAGGCCAAAAGCACACTTACTCGTTTATACTCCTGCCTCTGGTGGACAGCAGATATTAACACAGCATTTTCTTTTTCTTAGAGAAAAGTGCAGTAGATAGTATTATGTTACTAAAAACAAAATATAATATCTTATAGTTGAGAGAATGACACCATCCTGGTGTTCATCGTCCTCTGTAAAGTAGCTGAATGAATAGAGTAGTCCTAGATATTGAACAGGTTACTTAATGCTCTGAGTCTCAATTTCATTTACAAATAAAGGAGGTTGATAAGATGATGACATCTTTTCCAGCACTAACTCTAATATCCTTATTTTCAACACAAGATGATTTCTGAGATTCCTTCTTACTTGAAAATGTAGAAAGAAGAATTTTTCATCTAACCAGTTTTAAAGACAGCTTTACCTCAACCTTAGGTTTGATTTAAAACAAGAACATGACAGCTTCAAGACATAGCCACGTCTTTGCAGCTAGATTACATTAGGATAATCCATTGGCTCGTGTGTTGTCAAGGTCTTGTCTGTTAAAGAGGCATAGGATGAGACCTTGGAGCTCCCCATGTCCATCTTCTCATTTTAAAGATGGATCATAGCGGATCATATTTCAAACCCAGGTGTTAGGGTCCTATTTTCTTTTCACATATATTGTGATCCTAGTATCTTTGGTTTCCTCCTCTTCCCTCCAGAAATGAAGCAATTATTACATAAAGGACAAATGGAAAATGGCACAATACTGCTTGTTGTATGGCTGCTTTGGACCACACCTTTGGTGAATTGACTTGAAGATAGAGTCTGCATAAATTCTAAAATGGTTCTCTTTTCTCCCCTTCATTAGGTTGGTACAGGTCTTGGGCCTACACTGGAATTTTATGCACTTGTATCTCAGGAACTACAGAGAGCTGACTTAGGCCTCTGGAGAGGTGAAGAAGTAACTCTTACTAATCCAAAAGGTGATTTGGGGCAAAATCAAGTGCTCCACAGACCACAGCTCAAATAGCTTCACAGTTCATTAATTCTGGGTTTCAAGTAGCGTCATGTGCTTCCTTACCTTAAGTCAGTCTCTGCAAAATAGGGCTTGAACTAGAGGACTTCTTCCTTTCCATATTTTGTATGCTTCATTTAGGGACTGTAACAAGTAAAACAAAAATGGAATTCATTTTGATAGTTTGGGACTGTTAGTTTGTCAAGAGTATAATGAGTCATCAGTATTTATTTGTTGTTACAGGAAGCCAAGAAGGGACCAAGTATATTCAAAACCTCCAAGGCCTATTTGCACTTCCCTTTGGCAGAACAGCCAAACCAGCGCATATTGCTAAAGTTAAGATGAAGTTTCGCTTTTTAGGAAAATTAATGGCCAAGGCGATCATGGACTTCAGATTGGTAAGTTGAAGACTGTAATAATTTTTTAAAAATAAATACACGTTTTCACAGAAACATGGAATGTGAGCATTGGAAGGGACCTCAGTGGTCATTTAGCCCAACCTCTTCACAAAGGAAGTCTCTACATTATATACTCAGCAAGTGGTCATGCAGTCTCTTGTTGAAGACTTCCAAGAAGAAGGAATTCATTGCTTAATGAGACACAGCCATCCCATTTTTAGAGAGTAGGAAGTTACCAGGAACTTTTATTCTGACATCAAACTTACAGGGGCCTCTTGGCAACTGGTAACTGGTGCTTTTGGTTCAACTCTCTGGTGCCACACTTGACAAATCTATTCCATCTTCATGCAACAACCCCACAGTCCCAATCATGTACAGCTCATAGTGCTGTCTTTCCTCTTACCTTGGGGTTAACAGGCCACCTTAGACATTTTGCTTCTGTCATTTCTGGTATAAATGTCATTCTCATTTTCTGAGGAAAGGTTCCCAGAAAAGGAATCCTCATCATATCCCTTTTTTTGAATGTTCCTTTTTCTCCCATTAACCTCAATAGAAACTGAACTTTAGCATTCCCAATACTAGTTTGTTTTTTTCTTTTACAGGACCATGCCATGCAGTTAGACTCGTCTTTTGTTACCTTGTCTTTAAAGAAATGGTTGGCACAGGGCAGTGGATAAAGCATTGGCCCTGGAGTCAGGAGGACTTGAGTTCAAATCCAGCCTTAGATATTTACCAGCTGTGTGACCCTGGGCAAGTCACTTAACCCCAGTTGTCTTCCTCCCAAAAAAGGAAAAGAAAAAAAAAATAGGTTGACTGATTCCTGTGTTTCCACAGTAATTTCTTCAGACAAAATCTGTTTTTCCTTCTGGTTAGAATTATTTTCCCTTGTGCCTTTAGAATTTCTTTCTTGAACATTTCCTGTGTGTCCTGGGCTGATTTTTCCTGAAGGATTTTTTAGTCTGTGGGATCCTACCTGTCTTTTCTCTGGGTCCACTAAAATTGGCTTTCCCCAAAACTAGAATACAGGTCAACCTGTACCCAGTTTTCCTCTGCTCTATCACAAATTCAGGGATTGGGCACTTCCACACAAGATTTTTAATCATTTCTACCCTAGCAACCAGTTCCTGTTAGTGAGAATCAGATTGAGAAAAGAATTTTCTTAGGTTGGTTCTTACACCTTTTCAAGGATGACATTTTCACTAAACCAAGTTATTAGCTGGTCTGTTTTCAGCAGAGAGCAAGCTCTAGCAGATGACTGGCTGATTGAAGTCCCTCGCTGTGACTCCACCTTCTTAGTCACCCTTCCCAGGTTCTGATCTGTTTGCCAAATGCCTTCTTTCTAGGTGGTGGGGTAAAAACATCTCTGGTCCTCCTTTGCCCTTTCCCTCTTCCACATGCTGTGGCTCCATGAATTCTGTATTCACAGTATGAAGTGCTGCACACTCCTCCTCCCTCTTTTTATCCCATTTTGTTTCTACGTATCATCCAGAGCCTTGTTCAAGTTATGAACCAAGAACTTCTGTATGTTGGCTTGATGACATGGGTTTTACTCCTTGTTCCTGTCTTTGATTTTGTCTTCTATGAATTTCTAGGTGTCTCAGCTCCTTTCCTTCTTTGAAGTGGTTCCAAAAGTATTTAATTTTGGGACATACACCAACAAATATATTTCTCCTCACACTCTTGTCCTTTTTCATTTAAAGCCTTTTTTGACTAGATTTGCAAGATACCTGGCAAATACATTCTTATCATCCCAGTGACACAGCAGATAGAGGACTGGACTTAGAGTCAGGAAGACACGGGTTCACATCTTGTCTCAGATACTAGCTGTAACCTTGTACACTGTAACCTCGGGCACATCGCTTAATCTCTCTTTGCCTTAGTTTCCTAATTTGTAAAATGAGGATAATGAAAAGGCACCTGCATCCCAGGGTTTCTCTGAGGATAAGTGACATCTCTACAGTACTTTCCAAACCTTAAAGCATTTGCTGAGTGCATCACCCAGTAGCTATATTCTAATTCTGGTCAAGAGGCAAGGTTTTTTTGTATCTCAGGCTTTATATCTTCTTAAAAGTTGTCAGTTTTATCCTTAGCTAATTTAAGTTGAGTAAATTGTTTAGTTATTGGAAGTTTCTTGCCAAGTATTTTGCTTTAGAATATTTCACCATTGGAAGAAGCAGTTTATGAAGTTGAGTTGTGAGGAAAAAGATTTTGTTGCTGTTTTTGTTAACTTTTTTAATGAAAAGCTGTGCTGTGAAGTTTGATTAAAAACTAGCGTGTCAATAGTACTCAAGCAGGAAGATATTAAGGAAGAAAAGGAATCTTCTCACAGTGGCTCAGATTTCCCCAGACTGCTTTCAGTTTGGCGAATACTAATTAAAGCCCTATGTATATAGTGCTGCATTTTGTCTTATCATCAGGTACTCTAGTTTTTTAGCCTTGGGTCTGACTTTTCTTTGAAGGTACAGTAGAAGGATGATGGTACCATATTGTTGATTTGCCCAGTGTCAGAAAACTTGGAGTGTGGCTGTAGTCAGATCACTTAATCTCTTAGTACTCTCTGCATCTAGGATGTGTCAGAAATGGGATTTGAATCAAGTCTTCTGGACTTGAAGCCAGCCTTCAGTTTCTTATCAGGTATAGAAATTCACAAAAGTACTCTTCCACGTAACCAGAAATTTTGTCTTTTTATTGGAGATTGGGAAATTTCATATATTTATTTAAATGGTGGCTTTAAAATTTGTGAAATAGAGCAATCTGTCTTGCTTGTGGGAATACTAAAAATGTTGCTTAAAACTCTGGGATCTAAGCTACTGAACTCATATTATTGTATTTCTTGTCATCGTTAATGAATTATTGAAATGTCTTGTATAAAAATATAATTTGTAACGAACTTAGTGTCACTAGGGAATTTTTTTTCCCCTTCTAGGTGGACCTTCCCCTTGGCTTGCCTTTTTATAAATGGATGCTTCGACAAGAAACTTCACTTACATCACATGATTTGTTTGATATTGACCCAGTTGTAGCAAGATCAGTATATCATCTAGAAGATATTGTCAGACAAAAGAAAAGACTTGAACAAGATAAATCACAGGTAAGCATATAAAATGAGGAAAATATTACACATTTATTCTTACTTTTCATAATCTTCATATTGGTATTTAGCTTCTTATGGGCATTTATTATTAAGGAACATAGAATCATAATTCTAAGAATTACATACACTGTGAGTATATCAGGGTAACTGGTAGTAAAAAAAAAATAGACAACGAATTTAGTAACACATTACCATTGGCTTTACTTTTGTTTTAATTTTTTTTAAATTTCTTTTGCTTTTACATTATTTTCATTTTCTTTGGGTAAGGGAAGAGTTTATGAACAAGCAGAAGACAGAGAGGATCATAGGAGGTGAGGTGGATAATTTTGATTACAGGACATTGAAAAGATTTTGCTCAAGTAAAACCAATGCAGCAAAATTAGAAGGAAAGCATGAACCTGTGGGGGAAAAGTTTTTTTTGCAAGTTTCTCATCTTTTAAATATATAAGGATTTGAGCCAAATTGACAAAAAATATGCACTATGCCCCAGTTGACAAATGGTCAAAGGTTATGAACAGGCAATTTCCATTTATTTATTTTTAAAATTATTTTTTCTCAATTTCCAACAATCTCTTCCATAAATTTTAAGTTTTCTCCCACTCCCTCTCCAAGACAGCATGCAGTCTTATATGGGTTCTACACATATATTCTATTAAACACATTTTTCACATTATTCATGTTGCATAAAAGAATTAAAATGAGTGGGAGAAACCATGAGAAAAAACAAAGCATAACAAAAGAGCAAATAGCCTTTCTGTGTTCCAACTCTAGTTCTTTCTCTGGATGTGGATGGCTTTTTGCATCAGGAGTCCCTTGGAAGTGTTTTAGATCTTGTATTACTGCAAAGGGCTAAATCTGTTACAGTCCTCACACACTGTGGTCATTGCTATATACAAAGTTCTCCTGGTTCTTCTCATTTCACTCAGCATTAGTTCCCGTAAGTCCTTCCAGGCATCATTTCTTAATAGCACAATTGTATTCCATTACATTCATATGCAACAGCCTTTTTAATGTCCTGTGATCGAAATTATCTATCTCACCTCCTGTGATCTTCTGTCTTTTGCTTGTTCATAAATTCTTCCCTTATCCATAGATCTGACAGGTAATATTCCCTATATTCCCCCCATTTACTTATATCTCCTTTATGTCTAAATCATTTACCCATTTTGATCTTATATATGATACACAGTGTGAAATATTGGTCTATACCTAGTTTCTGCCAGTTATTTCTAATTTTCCCAGCAATTTTTGTCAGATAAGAAGTTGTTACCTCAAAAGCTTAAATCTTTGAGTTTATTGACCACTGGATTACTATTGCCATTTACTACTGTGTACTATGTACCTAATTTATTCCGTTTAACTGTTTCTTAGCCAGTACCACATTGTTTTGATGGTTATTACTACATTACAGTATAGTTTGAAATATGGCTAGACTTGCCTTCCTTCAGTGCATTGGCTATAGTGCCTTTTAGCAGGTTATAGTTTCCTTTCTTATCTCTTTTAATTAGATCTATTTTTGCTTTTACTTTGTCTGAGATTAGGATTGCTACATTTGCTTTTTTTTAACTTCAGCTGAAGCATAATATATTCTACTGCAGTCTTTACCTTTACCCTGTGCGTGTTCCCCTATTTCAAATGTGTTTCTTATAGACAATGTATTATAGGATTTTGGTTTTTAATCCTTTTTGCTGTCTGCTTCTGTTTTATGGGAAAGTTCATCCCATTCCCATTCACAGTTACGGTTACTATCTGTGTCTTTGTCTCCATCCTCCTCCCTCCCTGTTTATGCTTTCATTTTCCCCCTTCCCTCCTCGAAAGCGTTTGCTCTTGACCCCTTCCTGCTCCAGTCTTCCCACCCACCCCCCCTCCCCCAACCACCTCTTTGCATCCCCCTCTCCTGTCCGTTTGGCAAGTTGGATTCCTATGCCTAGTTTTGTTGTTGTTGATCCATTAAGATCTTTGACCTTTTGTTCTTCCAGGTGAATTTTTAAATTATTTTTTGTAGCTTCATAAAATAATTCTTTAGAGGTTGGATTGCTGTGGCACACTGAAGAAGCAATTAATGTATTTATCCAGTTGTTTAGCTCAGTCTTCATTTGTATGGAAAGTATTTTTTAATTGTGTTCGTATATATATTGTGTTCGTATAGTCCCTGAGCTTGGGTTGGTGGGTAGACTCCTGAGTATTTTATATTATCTGCAGTTATTTTTAAAGGGAATTTCTCTTTTTCCTGCTTGATTTGGTAAGGGAACATGTAGAATGGATGGTGTGTGAGAATTCATTTTTTTATCCTACAGCTTTAATTGTTAATCATTTCAACCAGTTTTCAGATTGTATTGTTTATGTGAACATTTCTCTTTGAACTGAACCCAAAGTAACTGTGATCCTATCTTTATTTACTATTTGTTAACCTTTTGAGCTTCCCTTTTAAAGTGCAAAAAGCATAGACTACTTTTTTAAGGATAGCAGTATCACTTAATGCTTAGTTTAAAACTTTTTATCACATTGCAGTATCCCTGGAATTTCTGGAATGTTTCTTTATAGTGTCCTTCCCTTTCAAATATAGGACACTAGAGAAGAAGGATGTCTGCTTAGGCCCAGACTTTCCTGTTAGATGATTTAGAATTACTTGGTAACTTGTCTTCTTTCTTCACTCTGGCATCTTTTACTCTCTTCACTGGAAGACTTTATGGCTATTGTATACACAGAGGAGGACCTGAGGCTAGGAAAAGCACTGTGTGGGTATTGTCAGGTGACATTTTGTTGGACTCTTGGAACTTCATTTCACTGAGGAGAAATAAACATTATTTTTCATTATTTTAAGGGCAGCTAAGTGGTGCATTTGACAAAGTATTAGGTCTGAAGTCAGGCAGTCTCAGCTTCCTGAGTTCAAAGCTGGCCTCAGACACTAACTGGGTCAACTCTGGGCAAGCCACCTAACCCTGTATGCCTCAGTTTCCTCCTCTGCAAAATGATCTGGAGAAGGAAATAGCAAACTGCTGTAGTATCTCTGCCAAGAAAACCCCACAAGGGATCCTGAGGAATCGAGTGTGACTCAAGTGACTGAACAACAGCAGTAAAATGAAGGAACTTCGTTTTGTTAAACAAGTACTTTATGTGTTTGTTTTGCTTTATCAGTGACTTAATGAATTTTTTAGGTATATTTTAAAGTGCAATTAAGAAATAAATCTCAAGAAATCCAAATTAAAACAACCTCTGAGGTACCATATCACACCTATCAGATTAGCTACTAGCATGACAGAACAGGAAAATGACATGTTGGAGAAGATGTGAAAAAAATGGAACACTGATACATTGTTGGTGGAGTTGTGAAATGTTCCAACCATTTTGAAGAGCAATTTGGAACTATGCCCAACCACCTCCAGATCTGCATCCCAAAGAGATTATTAAAAAGAAGAAAGTACCCACATATACAAAAATATTTATAGCAGCTATTTTTGCAGTGAGCAAGAATTGGAAATTGAGAGGGGATACCCATCAGTTGGGGAATGACTGAACAAGCTGTGGTATATGAATGTAATGGAATACTATCGTTCCGTAAGAAGTGATGAGCAGGAGGATTTCAGAAAAATCTGAAAAGACTTACATAAACTGATGCTGAGTGAAGGGTACAGAACCAGGAGAACATGTACACAGTAACAGCAACATTGTGCGATGACCAGCTTTGATAGACTTAGTTCTTCTCAACACAATCATCTAAAAAATGTTCTAAAAGACTCATGATGGAAAAATGTTCTCCACATCCAGAGAAGGAATTGTGGAGTCTGAATGCAGAGCGAAGCACACTATTTTCTCTCTCTTTCTGTCTCTCTCTCTGTCTCATTTTTTCTTTCTTGTGATTTTTCTCTTTTATTCTGTTTCTTTAGCAAAACACAACTCATGTGGAAATATGTTTAATATGATTGTACATGTATAGCCTGTATCAGATCGCATGCCATCTTTGGTGGGGCGGGGGTTAGAGAGGAAGGGGAAAATATTTAGAACTCAATCTTATAAAAGGAAATGTTGAAAACTAAAAATAAATAATCAAGAAAGAAAAATGAATAATCACATTTTTTCTTGTAAACACTCTTCATATGTTCCCTTTTAAGAATATGTTGGATCTTTTATTAAGTTGAACTCATTGTAATTGTAATTAATGAATTGTGCTTTGCTCTTTTTCCCCTCCATATTTTTAGACCAAAGAGAGTCTACAGTATGCGTTGGAGACCTTGAATATGAATGGCTGCTCAGTGGAAGACCTAGGATTGGATTTCACACTACCAGGGTTTCCCAACATAGAACTAAAGAAAGGGGGAAAGGATATACCTGTCACCATCCACAATTTAGAAGAGTATCTACGAGTATGTAATACAAAGGAACTTTTTTAGGGGGATGGAAAGTTTTATTAGTTTATCTTTACTCAGTGCTTTTTTCTGGATAGTTCTTACTATACCAATTTTAAAGTGTCAATCTTGTATTATTTGGTGTAAAGGTATCAAGTAGTGTATTTAAATATAATTTTGCTCATTATATTCTATATGCATAATACTTTATGTCATATATGAAAATCAGGCTTTGGACAAAGTTTATTCATTTATGTTGAGGGAATTAAAGGTAGCAAGTCACAGAATCTTAGGCTTGGAATGGACTACAAAGGCCATACCTGGAAAAGAGGATCCTCTTCTGCATCCTGACTAGGTGATTATCCAACTTTTGCCTGAAGACCTGGTGACAGAGAACCTGCTCACCACGTCCTAGCAGTCCAATCCCGTCCACTTCTACGCAGCCCTAAACTGTTAGGAAGTTTCCTGACATCAGACTCAGATTTGTTTGTGAAGTTTGTTCCACAGTGTTCAGCTCTGGTCACCAGAACTCTGAGGAACATCTCTGACCCCTCTTCCACGTCACAAGCCCTTCAGATACTTGAAAGTAGCTGTCACTTTGCCTCTTAAGTATTCTCTCTGCCAAGCTAAATGTGCTCTGCTCCTGGAAACAAAGTTGATAGGATCGATTTGCTGATGCTGAGGCAAGTTGTGGTGTGTGAGGGTAATGGAGTATTACTCAGCTGTGAAATGGCAAATGCAAAGAATCTGAAAGTGGAGGACAACTGAGGCAGTCTTAATTTTTGTTTACAAGGCCTGGGAGAGTGCAGGGGACTCAGTCGCGCCACCATCTTAACTTGCTCTCTTTTATGCTTTCTAGCTCATCAGCATCTTGGCAAAATGTGGTGCCCAGGCCAGGGCACGGCAGAGCGACATGCAGCCCAAATTTGTGTTAGCTTTCTTGGCTGTCATAGCCCACTGCTGACTGATTGTATTTGCACTCCCCCAACAGCAAATCACATGATGATATAATTTGTGTTGACTTAAAACTTTGCCACTTCAGTTTTGTCTAGTGAAAATATATGGCTTTCTTAATGAATTATAAGAATAATTTCTAGATTCTACTTTTTTCTTGTAATTCTTTCCCATTCAACAAAAGCCAGATTTTTTTTTTAATTGGATGGTACAATTTTAACTCGGCTAGTCTAGTATTAAACTCTCTAATTAAAAAAGTTAAATTGTGCTTAGAGTACAATAATACTTTAATCTCCTCCCCTCTCTAGAGACTGAGGTGGTATAGGGAGCATACCTCCTGCCCTTCCCCCTCTCCATCCCATTAGTGCTGCAGGGAGGGGAGTTGTTTATTCTTGCTATTTCTGCATCATCAGAAATACCTGTTGTTGACTAATCTCTTTCTGGTTGGTGAAATCTGAAGGGCCACCAGCATGCTTCAGGTGCCAGTGCAGCTCACAGAGTTGCTGCCATGTTTCTTTCCTGGCCTTTCTGAGATCATGACCCTTACCTGTGTGGAAGAAATAGGACCTAGAGATTCAGTGGTTGTCAGGAATTTGATCTTAAGGGTTTGGGTGCACAATAGCTGGACAGGGGAAATTGGGTTCATTCCTTGTTCCAAGGTTTCCAAGGGTCATGAAGGGCCTCAGGTTCACACAACAGATGGGACAAGCGAAATGAAATGATAGTGTTCAGCTTGCCTGGGGGGCGAGGGTAGTATAAGATGACTATCTCCCATCATGTGAAAGTAGACTGATGAAAGGCAAAGCAGAGCTGTCCAAAACTAGAAACAGCTGCCAGAGAGTGTTGGGCTCCTCATTTGGAGGTCTTCATATAAGATGAGGTAGTAGAGCGAGTGCTGGGCCTGGAGTCACAAAGACCCGGGTTCAAACTAGGCCTCGGACAATTGGCAGTGTGACCCTGGCCAAGTTACTTAAATCCTGTCTGCCTTAGTTTCTTCAACCCTAAAATGGGGGTGATAATGGCACCTACCTCTCAGAATTTTTGTGTATTTATAAAGCACAAAATATAGTGCTTAGCACATGGTGCTATAGAAATACAAGTTCTTGTGAGGTGGGGGTGATGATGCTTGTATAGCATCATTGTCCAAGTCCAAATTGGATCATAGATGGCCTCTAATGGGTCCATTTCTACTTTATGTTCTGTTTTTGTTGTTAGTTCTAACCCTAACTTGTCCTTGGTTTCTTCATCTATAAAATGAGGGAGGGAGTCACAGAATTATCCAGTTCCTATTACTTTGCATTCAGTTAGACTCTGTGTTATTGCTCATTTAACATAAACAAGTACGCATTGCTGCAACGCTTCCCAGCTGCACATCAGAAGTAAGTGCACTTCTTTGGCCACCCAACTAGTCATGAGTGTGCATTCTGAAAGTTTCCTGTTACTTCATCATGCTATAATGTGTTTTCTATGAGATTCTAGCCCCTTTTTTCTCAAACCTAATAGATTCTTTTGTTCTAATGTGAAAAATTATAAACAGAAATACTATTTCATGATTTATTTTCTTACCATAAATGATATTCAGGTGATAGTTTACTCTTTTGATTAAATAGAAACTGTTAGGATAAGTTATTTCAGCTTTAATGAGATTTAGAAGTAAAACCACTTAGGGGAATGAGATGCAGACAGTCTTAAATGAATGATTTTCATAAATGATTTCTCATGTTATCTGAAAGGATATTTTGGTCTTGGCTGAGAATTTCTACTTTTATCGTCAAGTTTAAACTATATAGTATGTGTGAAGATTTTTGTTAAACAGAAGAAAGTAAGCCCTAAATACAAGCACAGATGAAAATTTTTCATTGTCTGAGGATCCTGATTTTTAAAAGAACCTTGATGAAGTTACTTTCCAGTAAATTTTGTCAAAGGCCTAATAGCTTATAGAACAGCAGTTTCATTATACTCTGCCACTCAGTAAATAGAAAAATTGCATGAAATCTTTTTAACGTCTTAATTCTTTTTTTAGCTGGTTATATTCTGGGCACTAAATGAAGGTGTTGCCAGGCAGTTTGATTCATTCAGAGATGGATTTGAATCAGTCTTCCCACTCAGCCATCTTCAGTACTTCTATCCTGAGGAAGTAAGTAATTTTCAGAGTATACCACCAATCTTGTAAAGGGCCCACAGGATCCCATATCCTTCTCTTTCCCCAACCTCACATGCAGGTCTTCCTCCTCCCCTTCCTTGATTTTACAGTTTCTTACACACTACTGTGACTTCCTAAATTTGTAAGATTTAAGGGTCAGGCCACATGTTAGTAATCTTTATATGCCCTACGGTGCCTCACGCAATAAATGTTTGTTGAATTGAGGTGGTGAAGGGCAGGTGACCCAGATAGAACCACATTGTAGATGTGAGACTGCTGTCCATGGTGAGGATTCACATTATTTTGTTCAAGTTCATTTATGTTTCTCCTCTTAAGTATCTATCAACTGAGAATCACACTGCCTCCTACTTCCCAAACATTTTCTGTGGGAGTGAAGGTTAAATGTGGCTCAGTGGATTTAGGTGCTGAGAACATTATCAAGACATATTAAAACTGGATTTTACACTTAATTAGGTAAGATATCAGTTATCCACATAGACAAGGTTGGTATTACCGTGACATGGAAGCAGTAGTTAACTGCCACAACCCTGCAAAAGTAGTTGGTGGTAATCTGGCATAGGAAGAGTCAAGTTAACGTGTAAAGAGCGCCATTAGTGCACCTGAACTTACAATGAAGTACATTTTCGTGAAAGAAGAGACTACTTCTAATACGGTTTAGAGCCAGTTTCATCCAGTATGTTCACACGCCCTTCAAGTACCAATTTGATATACTTCTTTTTCTAATAGAGGTAACCTTAGGTTTTTGAAGACTGCTGGGAGAGCCCAGGCTTTAAGCATTTATTTGCTTGGTGAGGGACTTAGGTATTTATCACCCACAAAAATACAGAGAGGTTCATCACCAGAAGGCTGAAGGGGTGAGGAGAGGAGGACTTTAGAGCAGTTCAGGAAGAATGTGTGCTTAAGTGTAACAGAGAAAGGTTGTGATCTTTGTGAGTGGAGTAAACATTCCCATTGAGGAAATAAAGACAGGTGTGGGCTGCAGTTCACACTGTCCTCTCCCAAAACTTTTCCACCAGGGCATATGTATTAAGGTAGCCCATTGCAAGTTTGATTGCCTCTTGCTCCTAGCATCCTTCTAGTCAAGCCCCATCTCCTATTTCTGAGGGCACTCCTTTTGCTGCCACTTGTATGAATAATTTCTTCCCATGTATTTGAACGTGTAGCTGGATCAGCTTCTTTGTGGCAGTAAAGCAGACACTTGGGATGCAAAGACACTGATGGAATGCTGCAGGCCCGACCATGGCTATACACATGACAGGTAACAATGACTAAGGTCTATTGCTTTGAAGAACTTTTTTGTTGGAATTTGATATGGAGGCAGGCAGGTCCCAGTGCAAGAGGTTTTCTAGCTTAAACAAGAAAATTTGTCTTAAAGGATCTCCTTCAACACATTTGTGGGTTTTTTACCTTAGCTTAGCCTATTACCTAGTAAAAGCCCAGAAGCTCATTTTCAAGTAGTAATAGAAAAGGAAAAGAGTTTAGGTTTCATTAAAATTAATATCAACAGAAATCTTGTATTCAAAATATCTGAGACAACCCAGGTAGTGACCTATTTATTAATGATAACTAAAATTTAGATAATGGCTTATTATTTGCAGAATAACTTCAG
Source organism: Bettongia penicillata ogilbyi (assembly GCA_023548195.1). Lineage (NCBI taxonomy): Eukaryota > Metazoa > Chordata > Mammalia > Diprotodontia > Potoroidae > Bettongia > Bettongia penicillata. Next base: position 3,609,015 of record JAJHZJ010000654.1, read on the forward strand.
CTGTTTCTCTGTCTACCTATGTATCCATTTACAGATATAGATGTTTTGAGGTTTACGTAAGCATATTTATATGGATTTCTTTTTTCTATCTCTGTAAATAATAAGCCATTATCTAATTTTAAGTTGTCATTACTTAGATATCTTGGATATTGTGAAGCCAAGATTTTGTTATATTGATATTAATTTTTTCTTTCTTTCCTCCGGAGCCTCCCTCTCTCCCTGACTAGTCACTGGTAAAAGCTGGAACTCAAATCTCAAAGTGTCTGATTCAGAGTCCCATTTTGTGGACTTAGCTATCCCTGCCCTTTATCATTTTAGATAATTATTGTTAGAATTATTGCTGGTGTTACTGTTCAATTCTAGAACAAAACTATCTTGCTGACTGTGTTCATTACATACTTTTTTTGTTTTAGTCGAGCTGTGAAGTACCTGTTTGAGATTCTCAGTGGTTTTGATAATGAGCAGCAGAGATTATTTCTTCAGTTTGTGACTGGTAGCCCAAGATTGCCTGTAGGAGGTGAGTATATGTGTAGTTGGCTTTTACCTCACATCTCGGTATAGCGGTTGTGTTTTAAAAGTAACTTTTAGCATAGTTAAAATGATGACTACCATCTTTCTTGTAATTTATTTCAATTTTTCCAATTTAATTTACCAGACCTAGAAGGTAAGAATTAGTTGCTTCATAGTAATCATTTTATGCATGACTTAAATGACAAGAAAATACATGTAGGTAAAGTCTTAGTAAAAATAATTTCATTTTATTAGTTAACATGGAATGATTTAGTTATTTGAGCTCTTTTATGGATAATTTCTCACAATTTTTTTTCCTTTTAAATAAAATTCAAAGCATACGGATATTAAGAATGTTAGGAAAGGTAATGTCAGTTGTTGATGACGAAAATAACTGGTCCTTATGTAGAATTAAATCTTAGTTATAATTTTATCTTCTATTTTGAGAGATACTTTTAAAAGTGTTTTTAAAATGCTGAATTTGGCCTGTATTCCATACTGACTTGTAAAGTTAATGTGTATGTATAAGAAACAAAATAAGTGATCGCATCAGATAGATCAGGACAGGTTTGATTACTAAGTCATAGAGGAAGGATTGGTAGCCTGCACAGATGCTGACATTCCCATACTTTGATAAAGGTACAGGAAAGCATGTTGTTTGTGATTCTTTGCTGATCCTCCTCTTCCCACCTCCCTTTTTTTTTTTAATGGTTAAGAGAGTTCCACTGTGTAAACTATCTGAACTTCTCTGATGGAACCTACTTGGTAGAAATTGACCTGATATACTTTACTTTAGCAACAACAAGCTATTTATTAAAACTCTTTAAAAATCTTAATTATTGCCAGGGATCTTACATGCTTATTGATAAGTGCATTGGCCTTTTCTTCCTTTCCTCTCAATCAGGCTTCCGAAGTTTGAATCCTCCTTTGACAATTGTCCGCAAGACCTTTGAGTCAACAGAAAATCCAGATGACTTCTTGCCCTCAGTAATGACTTGTGTGAACTATCTCAAGTTGCCAGACTATTCAAGTATTGAGATAATGCGTGAAAAACTGTTGATAGCTGCCAGAGAGGGGCAGCAGTCATTCCATCTTTCCTGATCACAATGAAAAATGCAATGTCTGCCTGTTACAACAAAAGAGAAAAAAATCATGGTTTCTTTTCTAAATGTATCACCTGAGTCAAGGAAACGTGTTACTCCTTCTTGTAGAAAAACGGCTTGCAGATTATAAAAGAGACACTTGGTTGATATTTCTTAATGGCGCCCCATGGACTTAAAGTGATCAGGCCCTAAAAAGTTGTTGTGACAAGGTTTCTTTAGCAAGTTCTTGTTTAAATTATCATTTATTTGATGAGTGAAGTTTTTAAACTTGCTTTGCTGTGTGAAATTTAAAAAGGGATGTTTTTCCAGGCTGGAACAATAAATGTCGCTGTGCAGTTTAATACTGGGCTGTGTGTATCCATCTAGCTAAGTCTGCAGTTTTATTTCCTCCAAAGACAACTTTTGTACATAAGTACAGAAATTAAAACTCACATGTATTTGACATATAGTTTAATAGACTAGCTCTCTCTGTACCTTCACTTGCCTCTGATTTTTCTCCCTTCCTCCGTGTATTGTCTGATGTGCAATTCACATGGTTCTTTTTTGTGTACAGCACTCACAATTGTTACATTTTCGTTGGCATGGGCGTTTACCGTTCCATGTTTTTTTCTCAAATTAAGATATAATTTAAATTTTACTGAATTAAAATATATTGTCAATATAACTCAGCCTTTGTAACGAGGTAGATTCTTTCGTATAGCTTAGTTTTAATGTAGTTGTAGGCTCTATTGGCGCTACAGCCTTTATCAGATGACACACTAGGACTGTTGACACAGTTATTTCAGGCAACAAAAGCCTCCAAAATGGAGGTGAGGAAGAAATCTTTTTTGTGTGTGTGTAGTTGAAAAATTGAACAGATTGGGCTGGCCACTATTTATTATTAAATGGCCAGAGCATTTTGAATTGATGTAAAGTTTTAAAAGTAAATTAGCGGTTTTCATTCCCTGTTCTAGAAGAACTTTTTTTCCCTTGTTCTTAAGTTCTTGCTTTTCTTTCATAGTTTTGCTTTCATTCCTTTCTCTTAACCCTTCCTTCCTTCCCTCCCCCTCCCCCAGTGCTAGCTTGGAACAAACAGTTCAGCTTTTGTCTTGAACACAGATAAAGCACCTGTAAGCAATGCTCTGTCCAACTGTTTTATGTGCTGATTTCTCAAATCTGCAATAATTTACTTCATCAGGTTAATGTTTTTACCTGAATATAAATAAATAAAGTTTGCTTCACCTTTTTGTTTATAGTTTTGTACTGTATCCATAAGTTCAATTGTGTAAATTTATTTCAATGCTAGTAAATCATTTAAATCTCCATGACTAATTGCCTGTGGTCATGGCTGATTTGCTATTTAAACAAGAGTTTGCAATATATGCTATTAAATTCTGTGGAAAGATGAGTGAAGGAGATTCTTTCCTTCCATGGGTTTAAAAATTTACGGTCTGCTACAAACATTCTTGAGAAAGAACTTTCTATGATTCATCTCTGAAAATCTGAGATGAGTTAATTATTTTTATTCAACTTTGAGAAATCAAATTTATTTTTAGTTTGATCACTTGTTCAAAAATTTATTTTGTCAATGTAAGAATTCCTATCTTCCTCCCCTTTTCATCCCTAAATTATCTTAGTGGCTTGTTTTATTTGGGTGAATGTGTCATTTTAGAATAAATTTAAATGGCCTTTCACAGATTTTTTTTAACTGTTAAAATTAGTCACAGAATTTCATACGAAGCAAATCCAGCTAAGTGCCATTGAACTACAACTCAAACTTGTGATGAAGTATGAAATTTGAAATTACTGAAGAAAGAATCTAAACATTACAAAACCATATTAAAATTGAATAAAATAATTACATTTCTACATATGATATTGGATAGCATGATTAATTTCTTTTGAAGAAAGGCAATGTTAGAACATGGATTACTTTGTTTCATGTTGTTAATACTTTTTTCTTAAACTAAGCCACAACAGTTTTGTGTTTGTAATGTCTGGGTATAACTTTTTGTTCTGCATTTTTTTTTAAGTTCTATATTTTAAAAACTTTAGATCTGTGTTGCCCAAAAAAGGGGACAAGTAATGTTTTATATTAAAATACCTGTATTTGACATTTTTTAAAAATCCATATTGTCTCCCTGCCTAATATGGCTCCATTGGTTTGCATCTAACATAGATATAATTATGATTTCAAATTGAAAATTCATAAGTGTGGATAAATCAGTCACCTCTTGTGACAACACCAAAAGATTATTATTCACAAATTAAAAAAAAAAAAGCCAAAACTTTAAATTCTTTTAGTGATTGAGCACTCCTGTTACAAAACCAATAGATTTATTCATTAGCTCTCTAATGCAGGTTTCAGAGATTGACAGAAGGATATAAGCTGCTTCCTTCCCATTAGAAAACTGGTTGGCCAGAGTCATACATACCTTGGGGCCAGTGGATGAAAACTTTTATCTAGCAGTGGCTTTTGCCGGGCCTTAAAGTTCCACCACACTGCTCTCCACAAGCATGAGTCACTTTAAAAAGTAAATTACAGATAACAAGGTATTCAGGAAGGCTTTATTTTCCTTTGATTTCTGCTGAATTGGTTTCAAATTAACACGGACCAAAGCTGAAATAAGTCTCTTGGCTTATTCAGTTCTCCATGCCCACAGTTAGTCTTACCAAGGTGTGGTCGTAGGAATTCATGTTTGATTTTTTACTTTTTGGCAGAGATGTTTAGAACACCTCGATAAATTTGGAGGGGGGGGGGGAGGAATTTAACCACTGCATCTTTTTAATCCAGCTCACTTTCCTTCATTCATGGCAGAAGGGACTGAGTTAACATAAATGAAATCAACAGTCTTTTTGAAACTGCTGCCTTGAAGGAGCAGATCAATATAGATGGCTTACCAGGTTAGAAACCAGTCATGAGTAGACAGTAGAATTGGTTATCATTTTTTTTTTTAAAGAATACAATTAAAGTCATAAGGTTGCTGTATGTTGTACTTATAAAATACAGTACAAGTTACAGTTTTATAAAAGGATTGATCTAATACATTGGTTCACATCACACAGCTCCTACGTACATAAAACACAGTTACTCTCTCATTGTCATGCAGCCTATAAAGAAGATTGATTCCTTGACTCATAAGTCCATCAAGTTATTTTTCGCTAATGTCAAATACATCCCAAGGAACTACAATTAATCAACTCTTGATTATCCACTTCAAGGGATCTCTAGAAAATTTTAAATTTTAGGTTGCTTTCTTACTGCCAGTGGGGCATTAAATACATGCAAAAGCCCTTCCCCACACTCTTCAGATTTAAGAGTGTGATATCGTAAAAATGCAGTTGTTAGCTGAACAGAAAATTACAGGACTGTAGATACTATCAGTTTCCACCAGTAGCATGGAGGATGATCCAGAGTTGACTCCAGAGTTCAATCATTGAAGGCTTTCTTTCCGCACGTGGTTTGCTTCTAACCTTAACTGTAATATAAGACCATGGTTTTTATAATGTCTTTGGCTGTGTAATATTTCTTTTTGGATATGCTTTTTGAGCAGTTGAGTTCTCAGTTGGACACTGCAGTGACACACATTAAATCCCAGTGACAAATAACGAAAGTGCTTCTTTCACGACCTCAAAAAAGCAAGATAATTGAAAAAACAACTCATTCAAATGTATAGCAAAGTTTTCCAAGAATTTTAAGATAATTATCATTATGCAAAAAATTTAACTTACATTAAACTCACTTTGCATAATACAAACCAATGATTCTTCATAGAATTCTTCTTTTCTCCCCAAAAGCTCATTGGTATAATCAAACCTATCATCAATCGCTGATTCTTGTGTAAAAGCTTTTTCTCTATTTTACCCAAAACAGTGATTTATATGAAGGTTTTTTTTCTCTGATGGAATAATAAAACCTCAAGCTACAGATGCGTATGTAAAAATGCATAAATGCACTGATTATTCTCCTCCCTGAATATATTTTTAATAAATAGCATTATCCTGACTTGATAACTTGTTAAATTGTACTTTAGACGGTTTCTTCAGAAAAGTGGAATGTGCCTTTATGTAGTGCTTTTGGAAAGCTGATAAATTACTCACTGTAGGATACAGTTGAACATTACAAAGAATGCAGTTAACTGTCACTCATTTTTGAAGGGGTGGTTGTGGGGAAAAGTCCTAGAAATGTAGAACCTCAAGTGTGGAATTGTTACTAAAAGTTAACTGAGGGTGACACCTGTACCTTTAAGTGATGCTCTCTATGCAGTGATGAAATTGTGCCTTTGAGATTTGGTTTATATTTGAAAATAAATATCCTCGATTAAAAAAAAAAAAAGACTGACTACAAAAGCAAGAGGAGTTATTTTTCCTGAAGAATAAATGCATCCTCTTAATTAGAACGCTAGGTGGGTTCCTAGGCTTCATGCCTACCATGGGACTGACTGGCTTTGCTATTGTAATCTTGAAGACTGGGACAGGTTTTCACCAAAATGGACAAGTAGGTAGAGTGCATTGGGTGGGGGTGGGAAATGAGGCTGTGATTTTTAGGAAAGTCAGTTTGAATTAGCTTTAACTTTACTGTTTTTAAGCGATTTAGTGGAACTGGATAGGCTATCTCTTGGTCATGGCGTACCTGTTATAGAGGTCTTAAACTAACCTCCAACACCAAGTAAAAACTTCTTTCTTCACGTTTTTCTTGAGTGTACATCTATTAGCGCTGTGTAACTACTTTGTGATCAGTAAAATGCTCTGAGCCTCAGATGAACGGTGCTATTCAACTTAAACCTGTCACAGAACAAGAGCATTTCCATAGCATTTGTAACTGATGCAATGCTGTCTGTATTATAAATTGTGTGTATTGAGGTAGTGAGGCATTATGTTGAAGAGTTTAACAAATTTAAATTTAAGTTGATTTAATTATGTTGATAGATGTTGACCTTTTAATGGCTCCTTTGAATAGTATTTTTAAAACTTTACTATTAAAATGGAAGTTATTTTGACCACTGTTCCAATATTAAGTTTATAGATTAAATATTTTGTCCCTTGAAGTACTATTTGGAGGCCAGTGGACACTACACAAGACATTTCCATTTTGGCTTGAAACTTTCAGCATCCACTAACGTTTATTGTAACACACTCCACATTACTAAAACCTCAGTTTATCTCTTTTTGAACAACCCAAGACCAATAGTAGCCCAGATTTTGGATGCCAGGTTATAGCTCTCTAAAGACAGTATGTGAATTATGCCCATCTTTACAAAAAGGACAATGGTGTATTGGAATACCAAAGTACTGCTATCCTAGTATCTATGCAACGGGTTACCAAGGTGGTAGTCTTAACAGCAACTTTTAGTAATCCATTCTGTAGGAACATTTCTCCTATTTTGTTGTTTGTTGTGTATAAGAAAGAGCCCGGTGGTCTAGCCCAGCTGAGGAAATGATATTTCTACTCAAATCTGCTTTCCTGCCTTTCAAATCCATGGTAGGATTAGTATAACATACCTAAATAGAAAAGCCATATTAGTTTCAGAAGCTGATAACTTAATCAAATAAGGTGTTGTAAAGTGCTTTACAAAGCTACATAAACTAGCTATAGTAAAAATGGAAATGTCATTGATTATTGGCATCATAGAAAGCATTTCTTAAATTCAAGCAAAGACCTAATGACCACTTATCAGGGGATGTCAGAGGAGATTCTCTTTCAGGTATGAGTTGGATTAGATGTGATTCTAATTGGCATCCCTGCGTCCATTTATTTCTCTGCACATTGCTGTTTATCCCGTTTTTAAGAGTTACCAGTCCAGAAAGAAATTTAAAATCTTGAAAATGAGCATTGTGAAAAGAAATCTGAATATTATGAGTAAAACAAAGCCAATGACATTACTTTGGCATAATGTAAAAGTTGTACTAGTCTTTTAAAGACAGGTCCAGATTTGTAATTGAAAATCTACCCCCACACACACACTGTGCCCCAATATAATAAGCAATTTAGAGGGGAAGGTGTAAATTCAACTGACACCAAAACCAGTTTGCTCTCTGTTGAAAGATAATTATAAAAAATTGCATAGGGACACTGCTTTAAAAGAAAAGTCTAGATATTGTCCATATTTAAAAATTCAATTACATTTTTGAATCCCTTTTAACTTTTAAGGAAAATAAGGATTTGGCTCTAACTTGATGTATTTGTGAACAGCTTCAGTTTGATGACTTGAGTTCTTATTTTGTTGTTCTGATGCAAAATTTCCCAAAGTTTGGCCAAAGTAAGAAACATTTGAAGAAGGAAGGTTTATGGCAGTAATGCAAGTTGAGTAAAAAGAACCCGAGAGTGATGAATTCTGAGTTCTGGTTCCTGCTTTGCCCCTAATTAATTGTGAAACCATTTGGATGCATAGCTTAGCTTCCCTGGACCTCCCTCTCCATTTTCACAATAACAGCAGAGCCTTAAAATTTACAAAGGTCTTCTCACCCCACAGACTTATGAGGAAGATAGATTAATTTTGTTAAGCCCATGTGAGAAATGATGTCTTCAAGAAATTGAGTGACTTTTTTCATAGTAACATCCAGTAAGCTGAGTGCTCGGACCCCTTGGCAGTCCATAATAGGCTAGAATAGATGATTTCTAGAGTCCCTACTCTTGTAATAGGGAGCTGTTATCAATCCTTTGCTTATGTTCTCTGAATCATCCTGGTCCAAGAGAGCTCCTTGGTGGTCTTTGTTAATATTCCTACTTGGTTTTGCTGGAGGAAAGGTTCAGCTTTAATAATATTCTCTATTTAATTTTGAGTACTGAGACTCTGGGGGGGTAAATGATGACTTACCCTATTAACTAGTTGATTGAGCACTTTCGAAACCCACATTAGTTCTGTGTAGCTCTCTCCAGTTACTGTTGTTTCACATATGTACAAGTATTGGCTGGGTTTGTGGGACTTGTTATATCTCATCCAGAGTCGAAGTCATTTCTGTTTTTTACCTTGTTTTTCTCATTTGGTATTTGTTGGCGTTAACATGCTTAGCTACAAAGTTTGCAGCTTCTCAAGCATAAAAAGTAGAGCCACCCTACTCCAATGAATGGAAAATGGGGCCTCATAGCCCTCTTCTGATAGATTGCGTGCATAGGATTATAAGGTTTTCAACTCTCAAGGACCTTAGGTTCATTTTGTCTGATGAAATGACAGAACAAGGACTCAGTCTTTAGCATCTACCTATTTCAGTAGATCTGAGAGTTTGTTCATGTTCTCCTCCTTCCACCTCCCATCAGTGCCAAATACAAGCCATCCACACCTCAATTTGTGCAATCCTTATCAATATTTTTGATCAGTCTGACTTTTTGGAAGTGTTGTTACTGCCTGTCCAGTTATCCCTCATTCTTCACGTTCCAGGTTCACCTTTCCCTCTATTTCCTTAATGATAACTTTCCTGCACATAGCTAATCACTGAAAACGTTGCTTACGTGTACTCACCATGCATCCTTCCATCGCCACTTGGCTTGGTCACTGCACTTTTTATTCTTCGGAGATTATGATGTCCCAAGATTTACTTACGTTTTACAAAATGGAAGGCCAGCGTTTGTGTTATGGAGCAGCTTGGGATTGCTGAAAACATTCCAAAAGCAATCCGGTATGAAATTCTACTCATCATGCATTTGCAGTGCCTTTCGCAGGCGCACACACATGCACACACACACCTAATTTAATGGGCCTGTATTTCATTGTCTAGAAAACAGGCATTTTAAAATCCCATTTAATTTTTCTTATGTGGATTTCTTGAGTAACCCTGCATCTTGTTAAAGATGTCCTATAATGTTCTGAAGCTTGAAGAAGTTAGCACAGTGTCATCCATAAACAGCACTGTCTAGAGAACCTCACCATATACAGCAGGGTTTTTAAACCTCTTTTGTATCCCAGGAATCTGATGAAGCCTATGAATCTCTCTCTTAGAATAATGTTTTTAAATGCATAAAATAAAATACATAGAAGCACAAAGGAAGCCAATTATATTGAAATACAGAAATTTTTGAAGTTCAAATATCCTTTTATCTATAGGAACCCTTCCATCTACCATTTGCTATTGAAAAATTGTGTCCAAATTTTGTCCCCATAAAAAGTAATGCAAGTTATACTTTAAAAATACAAAGCCATAAAAAGGGTCTTGCAATATCAAACAACATTAATTTACATTTTGAAATTTTTACATTGGATTGACTACAGTGCCAGAGTGAAAAGAATACTGCATCTATCTAGTATAGTTACATATTAATCATTTTCTATTTTACCTTATTTTATTTTTTCATCAATTAAACACTTAATTTTTCCCACTGCTATCTCCCCTGACTCCCCCTGTCATTGGGGAAAAAACACGATCCTTGTAATAAATCTATACTGTCAAAAATTCCCACGCTGACCTTGTAAAAAAAAATATGCTTCATTCTACATCACCTCTGGACTTTGGTATGTCATTCTACATCTTCTGAGGTTTTTTTTGTTGTTTTTTTTCTGAAACCAACCCCTTTTCACAATTTCTTACAGTACAATACTATTCCATTACATTCATATACCACAATTTGTTAACATACAGGTGTAAAAATGACAAAGGCATAGGAATTACTTAAATATTTAATATAAAGTGATACTTGTCTATGTGAACATGAGCAGGTTAGTTACCTCTCTGGGCCTCAGTTTCCTCATCTGTAAAATTAAGAAATTGAATTACATAATGTCTAAGGTCACTTCCATTGCAAAAACTTTGAGGTTCCCTAAACTAGAGAGTTTAAGGAATCATAGCAACTGTGTTATATATCCTTATTGGTCCCTGCAGAATGCTCAGAATCAGAATGTAAAAACTGGAAGGGATCTTAGAAACAATCCTTTCTGTTTATCTTTCATAGTTGAAACTAAGCACAGAAATTACTTATTCATAGCCCTAAAACCCATTCCTCCTGACTCCCAAGTCATCTGTCCTTCCATGACACCATACTACCTTTTAACTTGATCCCTGCCTGTTTGGAGTTCAAATAGATAGTTTGTGTAAATTCCGTCTTAAAACTCTGCTGGAGGAGCTCTGTCTTAGAGTTTTTAGGGGAAGGATGTAGGTGCAAAAGGGTTATTGTGAGAGCCTTCTTGGTTTTGCTCATTTAACAAGGAAAGACTGTAGAAATTTACTAGAGATCTCTTAGCCTTCATAAAGTATATCATTTTCACGTTGCCAAATCTTATGTGTATTGACATGTGTGTACAAGACACCTCTTGTGTTCTCTCTCCCAGAAGCAAGTAACTAGGATCTTATCTTAGTATTTGGAACTGCAAGGAACCTTAGAGTTCACCTAGTAAAAGCTCTCCATTTTATATATTAGGAAACTGAGGCCCAGAGAAGTGGATTAACCCTCCCTTGAGCATACAGGTGGTTAGCAGAGATGGGGTTCCAAAGTCAGGGCTCAGCTTCTGATCATGTGTCTCATGTGTTGGGAGCTCACCACCTCACTTCCCAAACCACCACTCAGAATTCTAAGATAAATTTTGCCTCATTCCACAATGATTCTGTATGGTTAATCATTTTAAAGCCTTTTGCATAGTACTTCAGGGAAGCTTCTGATTCTATTGACCCAGTGATTCGTTGACATAGAATTCTGATGTAAAGGGCTGATGTACCATCTTGCAATGGATACTGATACTGGATTCATCTGGTCAAAAAGTTAGAGGGAGTTTAGAAATAAAAATTTCTTTTTTTTTCTTGAATAAAAGTGTTATTTTCTTTTTTTTTCTTGATTTCTTTTTCTTGAATAAAAAGTATTATTTTCTTATGAAAATAATCTTGCAACTTGAATCAGATTTATTTCCCAGCTTGGATTGAATGTTGCATCTTTATTGGAGTGTATATATAACTTTGTTATTATCCTTGCATTCTGTTTGCTACCTCATGTTCTTTATGGAAGAACAATGTTTCCTGCAATTATGCTTTTGTGTTGATTGTACTGTCCACTGACCTCTTTGGAGCTCTTTCTTTCTCCCTTTCCCCCACCTTGACACTCATCACTGTTTCAAATAAAAATTGTTACTAAAAGTCACTGGAGTTTTCCTTGGAAGGAAAAATGAAACAATCTTTAGATAATTGAAGCAATTACATGTGAATAAAATAATTTATTATGTTACAGATTTCTTATTTATTGGATTCACCTTTCCTCCAAGAGACTCTAGATGCTATATACATAGATATTTTGCTCTGACTTTAGGATGATAGCTTTAAATATTATAGCGAAGCAGTAGCAAGGAGATGGGGTGGGGTAGGGTAGGGTGAAATGGATGGGGGTGGGCAGGAATAGTGTGAGGTGGCATAGGATCAGAGGCATAATGAGAAGGAACAGTAAGAAGCCTTCTATCCTTTCATTTCCACCCAAGCGAATAAGTTGTCTGTCACACAGAGCTGTAAGGTTATAGAAATATAAATAATAGTAATAATAGACATTTATATAGCACCTCATATGTACCAGTTAGAGGGTTAATCCTCACAGCAATCCTGGGAGGTGGCTGTTATTATTAATCCCATTTTACAGGTGAGGAAACTGAGGCAAATAGAGGTCAGATCACTTGCCCAGCTAGTAAGTGTCTGAAACTGATTTGAACTCAGGACTTACTGATTCCAGGCCCAGTACTCTATCCACTGCGCTGAGGGTTGTAGAAGGTTGTAGAGGTGTCATCAGCTTGACTTCAATTCTGGGAGGAAATTCTAATCCAATTGGTATGAAAAGGACCTGAAGCTCTTGAACTAATTTTCCTTTGCACAGAGTGAACAGAATAGGCATAAATCCACAGTCTTGTGCTTGCCCATACATAGGATTTACATGACAAGAACTTGGAAGACTGGATAGGACCTTGGAGATTATGGTCCAGCTCCCAAGTTTACAGCTAATGTGGTGGTGGACTGGGATATTTAAGACATTTGCCCAAGATAGAAGAAGCAGAACCAGGTTTTGGACACAGGCCCTTTTTGCCTGGCAGTTCAGTGCCTTTTCCACAAGTTCTAATAGCCTCATACTTGATTTCTCAATAGATGGTTTTCTCTATACCTAACACTTAATCCAGTTCTCTGGTATTTGTCAATTTTTCTTTGTGGGAACTCTGTAAATGCTCTTCATCCCTATTTCTCCATGGGTTTACGTATGATTTACTCCTAAATATGGAGATAGGCTTCAAGGAATACTCCCACTGGTAACAATAAAATAATCACTTTTCATTAGCAAAGGGAAACAAAAATAAGACTGTCCCCCTGAACCTATACATAGTCTTGGCCCCTCAAGCTACCTGGTGCTCTGTTGTGACTTCTTTATAGCTGACCTTTATATTGGTTGTAACCTGATTGCCCCTAAAAACAAGTTTAAGAGAAACGTTGAGTATGATATGCCCTGGACAGGTAGGTCCTAGAGATTCTAGTCACTTGAAGATGGACATACAACCCTATTGTCCTATGGGAAGTGTTCTGAATGCTTCTGTTAGTGATTTTGCTTGGGTTACCCAGAAATGTAATCAAGATCCTCTTCCATCAGGAAGCAGTGATCAAAGCAAACTCCAAGACCCTCGTCTCAGGGATAGAATACAGAAAGTAACTGTGAACAGAAGTTTTCCCTTGTACAAAGGTAATTTTACTAGACACCCATCCATATATCTCCATAAGTACCATGTTTTACTTTTTACCCTACCAGAAAATGTGAAAGAAGGGACATCCTACATTCCCGAAGCTACCACATGGGAAACCTCTTACTCTGTCTGCAAAAGAAACTGACCCTATTCTAGCCCTTTTCAAGGTTATTAAGAAATCCAGCAAACACTACAGATTTAGCAACTGGGTAGTTATTGGAGGAGGAGAGGTGAGAAGCAGGACAAGTCAAGGATGATTCCAAGTTTCTGAATCTGCCTCACTGGAAGGATGCTGGTGTAAGACAGAGGAGAGTCTGTTGGAACAGGTTTAGGAGAAAGACAATGAGTTCCACATCCAGGAAGAGATATTCAACAAGCAATTGATAACACAAGATTGGAATTCAGTATAGATATTTGGGCAGTATATGTAAATTTAAGAATCAGCTATGTATAGAGATTTCAACCCATAGTGGAAGTAGATGAGACTAACCACAGACAACAGAAGGCCTAACATGGAGCCGTAGGGGACACATATGCTGGGGATGGTGGATGATGACCCAAGAGAGATGAGTTAGAGCAGTTAAGCAGATAAAAGGAGAATGGGAATTGGTGTCTTAGAAACTAAGGGACCAGAAAGCTTCTAGGAGGAAGGGGTAGTTAACAATATTGCCTAGGACATTCAGTAGGATGGATAAAAGGCTATTTAGCTTAGCAATGGAGTGATCACTGGTGATCTTGGGGAGAGCAGTTTCCTATAATTGATGGAGTCAGAACCAAGATTAGAAGCTGAGAAGTGAGTGGGAGGTAAGGTAGTAGAGGCATTAAATACAGAAAATATTTTCTAGAAGTAAAGTAAAATGGAGAGGAGATAGATATTTATTGATGTACCTTAAGTAGACGGCAAGGTCAAGTAACTTTTTTTCAGAGGGGGAGAAGACGTGGGTGTGTTTGTAAGTAGCAGAGAAGGAACAAGATCAGGGATTTCCTAACTATTTTTGTGTCTTGGACTCCTCAGAAAAATCTTTTTTTTTTTGAGCTTGTTGTACTTTTTAAAAAAAAAATTGTTTTCCATTTTTAACAATCACTTCCATAATTTTCTCCCTCACCCAATCTTATATGAGTTCTACACATACATTCTCATTAAACACATTTTCACATTACTCATGTTGCACAGATGAATTAAAATTAATGGGAGAGGAGGGAGCCAAGATGGCAGAGTAGAAAGACTCCCACATGCTAGCTCCGAACCCACAGCCCATAAATTTCCTGTAAAAAGAACTCCCCACAAATTCTGGAGCAGTGGAAGCTGCGCAGCAACGCAGTGGAGGAGATTTCCGTTCCAGAGAGCCCTGAAAAACCGCCAGCAAAGGTCTGTCATGCACCAGACAGCAGAGCCCACCGCTGTGCTGCCCTGGCCGCTTGGCCCGAGAGGAGCAGATCCGAGCAGGCTTCAGGGACGAAACCTCCAGCAGCCGTGAAGGTCCCTCCACCCACAGGTGCTACAGGTCAGTGACAGAGACGTCTGGGCTGGCTGAGAGGGGAGCAGGATGTCTCCATAACTCAGGCCCACTCGGGAGGAAGTGGTGGGGGGAAGCTGCGGCCAGGAGCTCCCGGAGCAGAAAGGACCTCAGATCCATTACTGAAGGTCTCCACATAAACCCCCTGAGGGAACTGAGCCTGGGAGGCAGCCCTTCCCCGACCTGAGCACCAGAACTTAAACTCACATTAAATAGCAGCCCCACCCACCACTGAAAGCCCTGAGGCTGGGGAGCAGCATTTGAATCTCACACCCCAAGCACTAGCTGGGCAGATCTAGGTGGGGGTGGAGAGGAATCTCAGAAGTCAAGTAACTGGCTGGGAAAATGCCCAGAAAAGGGAAGAAAAATAAGACCATAGAAGGCTACTTTCTGGGTGGACAGATATTTCCTCCTTTCATTTCTGATGAGGAGGAACAATGCTTGCCATCAGGGAAAGACATAGAAGTTAAGGCCTCTGTATCCCAAACATCTGAAATAGATATCCAATGGGCTCAGGCCATGGAAGAGCTCAAAATGGATTTTGAAAATCAAGTTAGACAGGTGGAGGAAAAACTGGGAAGAGAAATGAGAGAGATGCAAGAAAAGCATGAAAAATGCTAAAGGAGACCCAAAAAAATGCTCAAGAAAATAACACCTTAAAAAATAGGCTAACTCAATTGGCAAAAGAGGTTCAAAAAGCCAATGAGGAGAAGAATGCTTTCAAAAGCAAAATTAGCCAAATGGAAAAAGAGGTTCAAAAGCTCACTGAAGAAAATAGTTCTCTCAAAATTAGAATGGAACAGATAGAGGCTAATGACTTTATGAGAAACCAAGAAATCACAAAACAAAACCAAAAGAATGAAAAAATGGAAGAGAATGTGAAATATCTCATGGGAAAAACAACTGACCTGGAAAATAGATCCAGGAGAGACAATTTAAAAATTATGGGACTACATGAAAGCCATGATCAAAAAAAAGGGCCTAGACATCATCTTTCATGAAATTATCAAGGAAAACTGCCCTGACATTCTAGAACCAGAGGGCAAAATAAATATTGAAGGAATTCATCAATCACCACCTGAAAGAGATCCAAAAAGAGAAACTCCTAGGAACATTGTGACCAAATTCCAGAATTCCCAGCTCAAGGAGAAAATATTGCAAGCAGCTAGAAAGTAACAATTCCAGTATTGTGGAAATACAATCAGGATAACTCAAGATCTAGCAGCTTCTACATTAAGGGATCGAAGGGCGTGGAATAGGATATTCCAGAAGGCAAAGGAACTAGGACTCAAACCAAGAATCACCTACCCAGCAAAACTGAGTATAATACTTCAGGGGAAAATATGGTCTTTCAATGAAACAGAGGACTTTCAAGCATTCTTGATGAAAAGACCAGAACTGAAAAGAAAATTTGACTTTGAAACACAAGAATGAGAAGAAGCATGAAAAAGGAAACAACAAAGAGAAGTCATAAGGGACTTAGCAAAGGTGAACTGTTTACATTCTTACATGGAAAGACAATATTTCTAACTCTTAAAACTTTTCAGTATCTGGGTAGTTGGTGGGACCACACACACACACACACACACACACACACACACACACATGCACACACACACAGAGACAGAGAGCACAGAGTGAATTGAATAGGATGGGACCATATCTTTGTTTTTTTTTTTTTAATTTATTTATTTATTTAACTTTTTACATTCATTTTCACAAATTTTGGGGTTCCAAATTTTCTCCCCTTTTGTCCCCTCCCCCCACCCCAATACCCCAAGCAATCTAATTTTCCCTATCTCCAATCTGCCCTCTCTTCTGTCATCCCTCCCTTCTCTTGTCTCCATCTTCTCTTTTCTCCTGTAGGGCCAGATGACTTTCTATTCCTCATTAACTGTATGTCTTCTTTCCTAGTTGCAACAACAATACTAAACAGTTGTTCCTAAAACTTTGAGTTCCAAATTCTCCCCATCCCTCCCTCCCCACCCATTCCCTTTGGGAAGGCAGGCAATTCAATATAGGCCATATCTGTGTAGTTTTGCAAATGACCTCCCTGATAGTCATGTTGTGTAAGACTAACTGGATTACCATCCCTCCTAACCTGCCCCTCATTGTTTCTCTTCTGTCTTTTGATCCTGTCCCTCCCCAAGTGTTGACTTCAAATTGCTCCCTCCTCCCTTTGCCCTCCCTTCCACCATCCCCCCCCCTTGCAATATCTCCTTCTCCCCCACTTTCTTATACTGGAAGATAGGTTTTCATACCAAAATGAGTGTGCATTTCACTCCTTCGTTTAGTCAGATGTGATGAGGGTAAACTTCTTGTTTTTTGGTTTTTTTTGTTTTGTTTTTCCTCAGCTCTCCTCTTTTTCCCTCCACTAAAAAAAACTCCTACCTGCCTCTTAAATGACATATAGTTACCCCCTTCAATTTCCCCCTCTTTCCTCCCACTACATTTCTCTCTCACTATTTACCTTAATTTCTTTTAAGGTATGGTCCCATCCTATTCATTTCAACCTGTGCTCTCTATCTCTGTATGTGTGTGCATGTGTGTATGTGTGTGCATGCGTGTACATGTGTATGTGTGGTCCCACCAACTACCCAGATACTGAAAAGTTTTAAGAGTTACAAATATTGTCTTACAATACAGGAAAGTGGAGGAGAAGGAGATAAGCAAGTTGGGGGGGATGACGGAAGGGAGAGCAATTGGAGGAGGGAGCAATTTGAAGTCAACACTCTTGGGGAGGGACAGGATCAAAAGACAGAATAGAAACAATGGGGGGCAGGATAGGATGGAGGGAAATACATTTAGTCTTACACAACACGACTATTATGGAAGTCATTTGCAAAACTACACAGATATGGCCTATATTGAATTGCCTGCCTTCCCAAAGGGAATGGGTGGGGAGGGAGGGATGGGGAGAATTTGAAACTCAAAGTTTTAGGAACAACTATTTAGTATTGTTGTTGCTACTAGGAAATAAGAAATACAGTTAATGGGGAATAGAAAGTCATCTGGCCCTACAGGACAAAAGAGAAGATGGGGACAAGAGAAGGGAGGGAGGGTAGAAGGGAGGGCAGATTGGTGATAGGGAAAATTAGAATGCTTGGTGTATTGAGGTGGGGGAGGGGATAAATGGGGAGAAATTTTGGAACCCAAAATTTTGTGAAAATTAATGTAAAAAGTTAAATAAATAAATTTATATTAAAAAAAATTAATCGGAGAAACCATGAGAAAAAACAAAACATAATACAAGAGAAAATAGTCTACTTCATTCTGCATTCTGATCCTATGCCTCGAGTCCTTCGGGAATGTTTTAGATCTCTAGGGGATGGCAAGACCCCCTACTCAGATTGACTTCTCAGAGGAGTCTCAAAGTGTTAACAGAAAGTTCCTTTATTTTCTCGTGAGAAGTGGGGCAATCCCTTCACCAGGTAGTCTAGAGCAGGGAAGATGATGAACAAAGGCAGAGCAGTGATATATATAGACCCTAATGCGAAAACCCCTCCCACTACTGACCATTATTCTCATTGGCTGAGAAATATGGTCTTACATTCTAAGCGTGAAATCTAGCCAATTCCTTTTGAAATCTAGTTAAAATTTCCCACCTCCCATCCCTTACAAAGCCCAAGAAAATACACATCAGCATATGCAAATGAAGCATTGAGAGTACATGCAAATGAGACAGACCTGAAGCATTGAGAGTACATGCAAATGAGGCAGACTTGTTTGAGGACTGCAGACTGCTGGGACACATGCAAATTAGGCATTGAAGGGGTAGCGAATTCTATCCAGTCATTGAGTTTCTAATAAACTACATAGCCTATATCCTTATATGGGAATTATTCAACTCTGAAGGCATTGTAACCTGAGCCTCTGGGTCTCCTTTACCCCTGGAAGAAGAATTCACATTCCTGAGAACTCTTCGCTGAATCTATTCCGACTCAGATCCTTGCATTGCTATGAAGGGCTTAGTCTATCAGAAACAGGTCTCACACAGTGTGGCTATTACTGTGTATAATGTTCTCCTGGTTCTGCTCATTTCACTCAGCATCAGTTCATATAAGTCTTTCCAGGTTTTTCTGAAGTCTGAATGTTCATCATTTCTTACAGTACAATAGTATTCCATTTTATTCATATACCACAACTTGTTCAGCCATTCCTCAATTGATGGGCATTCCCTCAATTTCCAGTTCTTGGCTACTACAAAATGAGCTGCTATAAATATTTCTGTACATGTGGGACCTTTCCCCATTTCTATGATCTTTTTGGGATAGAGTCCCAGAAGCGATATTGCTGAGTCAAAGAGTATGCATATTTTTGTAGCCCTTTCTGAATGTTTCCAAATTGCTATCCAACATGGTTGGATCAGATCACAGCTCCACCAACAATGAATTAGTGTTCCAACTCTCACACATCTTCTCCAATATTTATCATCTTCCTATTTTGTCATGTTAGTCAATCGGATAGGTGTGATGTGGTACCCCAGAGTTGCTTTGATTTGCATCTCTTTGATCAATAGTGATTTAGAGCATTTTTTCATATGACTAGAGATAGCTTTAATTTCTTCCTCTGAAAACTGCCTATTCATATCCTTTGACCATTTATCAATTGAGGAATAACTTATATTCAGAAAAATCTTCTTAAGTGAATAAAATAAAATAGGACTAAACTAGGGCCTATGATTATGTACCAAGACAAGAAGCAAATGACAATCTAGCAGAGATATTGTGTTGCAAGAAATGAAGAGGATGGCCTCAGAAAAACCTGGGAAGATCTATATGGACTGATGCAAAGTGAAGTGAGCAGAACTAGGAGAACATTGTATATGGTAATAGCAATACTGTGATGAAAATCAACAGTAAGACTTCGTTACTCTGATCAATACCATGATCCTTGACAATTTCAAATACTATCCACCTACAGAGAGATAAGTGATAAATAATAAGATATAAATAATATAAATGTAAATGATAAATAAGTGAGAGAAACTTTGAGTATAGATTGAAGTGGGTTTTTTCCACTTTGTTTTTCTTGAGTCTTTTTTGTGTGTGTGGCAACATGGCTAATGTGGAAATATGTTTTATGTAACTTCACATGTATTTTACATCTCTTGCCTTCTCAATGGGGAGAGGAAGGAGTGAAGGAAAAGAAAGAATTTGGAACTGAAAATTTTAAAAATACAGTTTTAAAAAAAGGCTCTAGCAAGGACTAAGTCTGACAATGTATACTGAAGGGATCAAAAATGGGACCCAGCTATAGCCATGCCACTTTGACCCCAGAGTTAAGGTCCAGGGTAGGCAAAGTGGGGAACCCATGCTTCTGTTCAGGGAGTCCAACCTGTGGCTCTGTTATGGGTTCTCAGCACAGAGATAAGTGAGCAGCAGATTCATCCCAAAACGGAATCATTGATTCTTAAGCCTACAGTCAAGGGAGCAAGGCACAGAACTAAAAAAAAGAGTGGAGGGGGAGTGTGGAGCCTATAGTCTTCTATATTCCAGAATCTTCTAGAGCCTTCAAGCTCACTGACAGAGTCTATGTCCAATAGCAGTCTACTATAGCTCCAACAAGAGGTAAGCCTGAAGTTGTGTCACTCAGACTCAAACCAGGGTCAAGAACTTTTACAAAGTTCAGACAAGACTCAGACTTCACTCTAGATCAGACTTCTTAGGATTGACTGAAAACTTGTAGGTCCTGGGCCAGAGCCACCCCTGAGATCCCTGAGGAACAGAACACTGAATACCTTGAGAAAGCAGCAGCAGCACATTAGAGAATATAAATCAGAGCCAAAGAAGGACCTCACCTGAACCTAACACAAAGTCCCAGTTTGGGAAGTTAGGCTGAAAGAATGAATAATTGGAAACCTATTGATATAGTTAAAATAAGAAAAAACTGAAAATCTGGTTTGGTTTTGTTTTCCTCTGAAGGTTTTAAGAGGGGGAAGGGAAGGGAGGGTGGAAGGAATACACTAGCATAAAAAAAGGTGGGGGAGGGAGGAGATTGAGATGAAAAGAAGAATATACACAGGAAGAAATTGTGGGGAAGAACATCAGATGATCCTGAAACAGACAAAAGAAGAGGCTAACATAATTTGGGGTAGAAATGCATCAATTTCAACAGAGATATATGTGGTGAATGAAAGTGGGTACTATAGGAGAGAGGGGAGGTTCCGAGAAAAACAACCTTCTGGATTATAAAGGAAAGAGTAAAAGAAAAGGAAAGAACTAGACTCTAACAGGTGTGGCTACCAATCAGGAAATGGTAAAGCACATTTGGCTTGTGAATGTAATGGCAGATTATTGCATCATAAAAAATGATGCAAGAGATAATTTCATAGAATGCTTAATGCATTTTCTAATGCAGTGGAGAGAGCAAATGCAAGAGAACAATTTATATAAGGACAACCTTGTAAAGACAAAACATTTTTGAATGTTTGGAGAGCTCCTCTCAGTGTAATGATGACCTGTCTGGTCATATTAACCTTCTTCCTGTTCCTTCTGTGTAATTTGTCATCTCTTATCTCAATGATTAAACTATTCTTCATCCCAGAAGAAATTTAATTCTCTCTTCCCCTAATTACCTACAATTATCTTTCAAATTCTTGAAGACAGTTTTCTTCTCTGAAGTTACAAGTTATGCTACTCTACTTCTTAGTTCTTGTATCTGTAAAATAAAAGTAATATAGCCTAATAAAAGAACCAGATTTGAAATTAGTGGATATAGATTCAAATTCTAGTTTGCCCCATACTAGCCCTTAAGTAAGTCTCTAAAACCAACTCCAACTCACCTGTTTTTCTTTAGTTGAAAATATCCATTTCTCAAGCATCCGTCATAAATGTGGTGGAGAGGATCCTTTTCTGGGTATATGGATCAGATTAGATAGTCTCAGTAGTCTCCTCTAACTCTGTGATTCTGTGATACCTCAAACTCATTTAAAAATGCAAATATGACTGGGAAAAATAATTAATTGACATGATTCAAGTAAAAATGACTAATAGAGCTATTTTCTTAGAGCTAGTTAGAGAGGGAGACACTGGGCACCTAAAAGAAGCAGTGTGGTGTCTCAGTGGATAGAGCTCTAGAATCAGGAAGACCTGAATTGAAACTTGGCTTCAGACCAAGTTTAATATCAATGGGGATGATAATAGAACTTGAATCTTAAGATTACTGTGAGAATCAAATGAAATAGCATTTGAAAAACACTTAGGACAGTTCTGGAACATAGGAGACACTTAATAAATGCTTGTTTCCTTCCTTCCTAAAAGGAAGGAAGAGGAGATACTGCTGAGAAGGGAAAAGGCAAAGAAAGGAGAGATTGGTTGGCTTTTCATATATGATAGCCAGAACCCTAGAATAATGTCTGTAACCAGGGCCAGTTAATATCCTTTGTATTGTGTGCCTGCAGCTATTTGTATAACATTTGCTGATCAACCATATTTTACTCTAAGTCTCATAAACCTTCGGTACTCTGATGGATCCTCTATCTCCTTGTTGTGGATACTTCCTCCAAAGGAATGGATTACAGCCTGTTCACCCCTCTTCCTTTGTGATTCTTTTCTATGTTCTTCAATCGATCAATAAACATGTATGAAATACTAATTAATTCTTAGACATTATGCCAGGTGCTAGGAATAAGGAAAATGAAAGAGACAGTGTCTGCCTTCAAAGAATTTGCATATTATCAAGGAAAATAAAATATACAATTGTAAGTATATACTTACTGACTTAGCTATAGGAAGTCTCATCATTACGCCAACTTACAAATTCATATTATTCAACCTCAACTGGGTTTTCACTGCAGCAAGGTAGTCCTTTATTCCTCTCCTTCCCCCACTCCCATTGCTTCCTTATTGCTTCACACAAACCTCCTCAAGTTCCCTCAGCCTCTCTCAGTTCAGGACCCTGCCTCTGACTTATCTGAAAAAACTGAGGCCATTTGATATGATATCCTGATTTTCTCATTCTCTTCATCTCAAAAACCCTTGACATCATATTCACTTTTTTCCTCTGGCTGTAAATAGCATTTTTCATTATGAGTGCTGTGGAATTATCTTAAATCATTGTATTGCTGAGAAGAGCTAAATCTATCATAGTTAATCATCACACAATGTTTTGTTACTATGTACAATGTTGTCTGGGTTCTGCTCACTTCATTTAGCATCAGCTCATATAAGTCTTTCCAGGGTTTTCTGAAATCTACCTCCTCCTCATTTCTTATAGAACAATAGTATGCCATTATATACGTACACCACAACTTGTTCAGCCATTCCCCAATTGATGGGCATCCCCTCAATTTCCAAACCTTTGCCACCACAAAAAGAGCTGCTATAAATATTTTTGTACATCTGGGTCCTTTTGCTTGCTCCAGAAGTAACAAATGCAGATTAAAGCATACTATTTTCACTTTTTTTCTGTTTTCTCTCATGTTTTTCTCTTTTGTTCTGATTCTTCTTTTACAACATGACTAATGTGGAAATATGTTTAAGCTTATTGTACATACATAACCTATATCAGATTGCTTTCTGTCTTGGGGAGGAGGGGGAGAAAAAAGGGAGAGAGAAAAATTTGGAACTCAAAATCTTACAAAAATGAATTCTGAAAACTATCTTTACATGTAACTGGAAGAAGAATAAAACACTATTATGTATAAAAAAAAAAAGAGTGGAGGCCAGAAAAACATCATCAGGAGGGAGCCAGGTCTTAGTGAGAGTCAAAAGATGGAGGGAGCAAGAAAAGAAAATAATTATTATGGAAACGTTTGTTACCTATGGAGCAGGCATCTTTAGATAGGAATAGGTAGACTTAGAAAGAAAGGATTAGATTGAGTAAGACCAGAATAAGGAATTAAGCAGTTGAGGGAAAGGAGGACTGAGAATAGGATTTGAATGATGACAGCCAATAGTTCAGAATCCCTGGGGTCGGGAAGTTTTATATCAGTAGGTAGGAGCTTTTTTAATTGCTGAGGAATTAAGTTCAGGTAGGTTATCAATGGGTTTGACCTTGGAGTAGAGTCCTCTCAGAGCCTTAGGTAGCACCAGAGAGGGGACCATTGGAGGGAACAGAAGGAATGATGTTTCTACTGAAAGGAAGGAAATGAGATAAGCACAGTGAATGGCTTGCCTGCTCTGGGAGTGACAGACTGTTAGTGGGGATGGCTGGCCCCTTCTTCACAGGACTTGCTTTCCTGGATGATAGCCATAAAGGCCAGGCTAGAAGGGGGATTGGTGGCTTAGAAGGTACCGCCACTCCCAGGGCCTCTCAAAGTTGTTACTAGATATTGCCAAGCAGTTGTTGCGGATCATGATGAAGAAGGTAGGCCCCTTCTCCACAATGCCTTCTCTCCTCAGTTTCAGTATTATCCTGTACACCTCACGTATGCAGTCAACTGTCAGATCCTTCCACTTTACAACATCTCTCCCATCTGACCCTTTTCCTCCACTCTCATAGCGAACATCTTAATCCAGGCTCCCATCACATCATGCCTAGATTATTCCAACAACTTGGTTATTATTCTTTCTGCCTCGTGTTTCCCACCATAGTCAATCCTCTACACTGTTGCCAAAATAATTTTCCATAAATATTGACCAAGTGATTCCCCTAATCAACCATGGCTCCTTGTTGCTTCTAGGATAAAATGTGAAGTCCTGTGTTGAACTTTTAATCTCGCCCTCCCAAACTCTGTGGCCCAGAGAAACTGGCCATCTCTCTGTTCCTCATACACAGTTCTTCATTTGCTGTCCTTGTGTCTTTTTGCTGGCCACCCCTCCACACCTGGAGTGCACTCTCTCCTTACCTCTGCCTCATAGAATCCCCTTTTTCCTTTAAGATGCAGCTAGAATACTGTTGTTAGAGACAAACTTGACACACAAAAGAAAGCATCAAGAAAAATTTATTAAAAATGTTGTTCAGAGTAGGGAAGGCTTACGTTTCTTCCCCGGAAGGAACAGGTAGCTTCTATCATGGCCACCAGAACTACAACCAGGTCAGGACCCTTAGAGAATTCTGAACTTTGGATGTGCCACCATACCATCCCCTGACCACGTGACTCCATGTTCCCCTCTCTGGTAGGTCCTTCCTCACACAGCGCCTTGGGCCTGTGCGTTGGTGTCTGACCTCTAACCTGTCCCTGCCAAGTCACAACCCACATCAAGGTGTGGAAATAAAACTTACTTCCTGTTTTCCCACACCGTCTAGTACAAACATTACTCCATCTCCTGCAACCACTAGTACCCTCCATCCCAAACATTCATATATAGAGTTCCTTTGTATACATTTAGGTTTCTTCATTTTGTATTTCTACTGTATCAAATTTGATGCATTCTTGTGTATTTGTCTCTTTCATTAGAATGTAAATTTTTTGCAAGTAAGGATTGTTTCATTCTTTTTATTTTCTTTACTTTTGATAAATAATGTTTATTTAAAATATATTATTATATTATATTGTTACATTATATGTAATATATTATAAAATTATGAAAATTAAAAAACAATTTATTAAAATAAATGAATAAACTAAAACAATTATATTTATTGTATTATATTACATTATATTGTGTTATATTATATTACATCATATTATATCATATCATGTCACATCATATCATATCACATATATCGTATATTATATCATATATCATATCATATCATATTATTTATGTTATGTTATGCCATGCTGTTATGTCATATTACATTATATCATGTTGTGTTGTTATATTATATGTAATATCATATTATAAACTGATTATAAATTAAACAAACAAAATTTATTGAAATAAATGAATAAAATAATATTTTATTTATTCACTATTTATGCAGAGTGTCTGGAATATAGAAGGTGCTTAATAATAGTAATAACAATTTTTATTAATTGATTGAAAATTCAGGTCTCCTACAAGACAAGCTGCTGCGAGCATTTTCTTTTTTTCTTTTTCTTTTTCTAGAATGGGATTTGATTTGTGAGTTTCTCAGTTATCTAGATTTTTTTAAAAAATATATCATGATTCATTTTTTATCCATTTTGCTCTTAACTGTGGGATAGAGCAAAAGCCCAGCCTTGGCTTCTGGTTCTCTGTCATTTACTCAGCCCTTGTACGTTCCCTGCAGTGATATAAGAATCTCCTGCATGGACCCTTTTCCTCCTCTGTCAGAGGAAGGAGCCAGTTTCATGAAATCCGTGGGGTTTATGTTTCCATTTAGCAAATTACTTTGCTTTATAATTTCCTTCAGTAAGGTGCTGCACAGATGTGAATGGAAGGCAGGAAGTGGGTAATTGCTTCTGGAACCAGGACTCTTTGTTGGGGGTACAATAGTATGCTATGTTTTAAGCCTGAGGTTGCCATAGAACCTGTCCACTCATTTTTTTCCCACTCTCTCCCATATAGGCTCCAGCACTGCTCCTTTATACAGAAAAAGAAAATTAGAAAACTAACCTCCCATTTCTTAAACTTCCAACAAATGGAGCCATTGGGTGGCCTGCTAGTGACTGAGATGGGAGGATGGGAGAACATCAACTCACTCTAAGCCATCTTTCTCCCTAATTCCTCCTATTTCTCTTCTCCTTTCCCAAAGCTCAAAACTGTAAGGGCTCTCAGCATGAAGTCTGACCAGTAGTGAGATATGTGGCAACTCTTACTGAGCAAGCTTACCCAGGAGACTAGGACACGTCTCAGAATTTCATGCGTCCAACACCAGAGAGGGACGTTAGCACGCTGATCTTGGGATGCAGGGAGCTAAGCCCCAGTGATTATAATACTCATTGTATTACTTCAATAACTCAAGTATTTGTGATTTCATCAGTGCATTACCCATGACGATAGCAACTACTCCCTGTATATGTTGTCTGCCCCCTTTAGAATGGAAGCTTTTTGAGGGAAAGAACTACCTTCCTTTATGTATTTATATTCCCAGCACTTGACACAATGCTTGGCACACAGTAAGTGCTTAATCATTTTTTCATTCATTTATTTCTGATTGGTTAAAGTTGAGAGTGGTTCCCATTTTAGATGAGGAAACTGGCACATGAAGACTTTGACAATGTAGCCCAAGATTACGCAGTTAGTGATGGCACTAAGAGAGACTATTTTTAATCTATTACTCTTTCCAGATACCAGAATTTGAGAAATGGTCATAGCACCCATGTGTGTAAAGACATGCGCATGTGCACAGGCATGGGCAAACGCACACACACACACACACTCAAGTAGATTTTACAACCGTGAGACTGTATGTAGTACAATGCCATATGTGCCCCAATGTTTATATAAGCCATCAATAAATATCTGTTAAGTGCTTACTAAACACTAGGTTCCAGGCTGGATAGGAAGAGAGGTTTAAGGATGGAATTAGGCAGAATTAATAATAGCATAAAAATAAACACAGATGAGACATTTGTAGAAATAAGAACTATTATTGTTATTGATTTTTGTGGGGTGGCTTGAGATCTGTTTTTTCATCCTTTTAAGTATAGAAACCCCCATTCTACCTTAGTAGGCAGTGCTAGAGAGTGGCAGATGGCAGCAAGAGGCTGCATAGCTAAGGGCTATCTGGTGATAGTCAAGACTAGCTCAGTAAACACTCTGTTTAGAGAACTACTGAAATAACTCAATGGACAGCAGATCAAAAAGACATAGTAACTGGCATCCCTAGGTTCAGCCCTATGAATCTAGGGCATCCCTAGATTCATAACCACCGCTAAAGTGTGGAGTCAATGCCCAATGGAGCACAGCATGCAGACACTCCCCATGGATCTCAGTAGTTTTATAACATTCGAGGTTTGAATTGCTGTGACCCAATATGTCCCCATGTGTCCTTCAGCATGTGCCCAGGTCATACACGTGTTCTCCAAGTTGTCATTTCTCCCAGTGAGAGCATGGTAATTGGTGAGAAAGTATCCTCTGTTAGGTGTGGGTGCTTCTTTTTTTTTTTACTAGGCTTTTGTACTATTGGATCAAATGTTTTTTG
Organism: Bettongia penicillata ogilbyi; assembly: GCA_023548195.1. NCBI lineage: Eukaryota > Metazoa > Chordata > Mammalia > Diprotodontia > Potoroidae > Bettongia > Bettongia penicillata. The sequence goes on from JAJHZJ010000654.1 coordinate 3,636,708, forward strand.
ATTTGAATTAATGTGTTTACTTTGTTTGGCTTAATAAAGTAGTCAGTGAGTCATATGAGCTGTAGTTTTGAGTGAATGGTGGTACATAAACTCATAGGAAGGGATACAGAGTGAAGAAAGCAGAGCCAAAAGAACTGCGTATATTGACTATACCCATATAACGAAAAACAAAAGTGACAGATAGTTATAGAGACACGTAGACATAAAAAGACTGATCGATCAATAAACGTTTATTAAGTGCCTACTATGTGCTAAGCACTGGGAATACATATACATATATAAAGATACATATGCATATATAAAATACATATACATACATAAAAATACACACACACACACACACACACACACACACACATATATATATATATATATAATAAAGAAAAGGACATTGTGGGCATCATTCTGTTAAAGTCAGTGCCCATGTCTTCTGAGGTGGGGTCAACATTTGGAAAGCAGCAGAAGCTTACAAACATGTAACCTTCACAATCTCCCCTTTTCTTTGTATAATCTGTAGGCTAGTCTTTTATTTTCTTGTATTCTGGTTTATAGGTTTGAATACCTATACTTGTTAACAGAATGCTAGGAGATGTGATTGGTAAGAGTGCTGGCCGTCCAGTCAGGAAGACTTATCTTCCTGAGTACAAATCTTCTCTCAGACATTTACTAGTTGGGTGACCCTGGGCAAGTCAGTTAACCCTGTTTGCCTCAGTTCACCACCTTAAAATGAGCTGGAAAAGGAAATGGCAAACCACCACAAATGGGGTCAAGGAAGAGTCTGACACAATTGAACAAAAGCAACAAATACTTGTTAATAGAAATCTGATCTTCCAAAAAACTGGGAAACATTGCACTAAGAAATAAAGAACTGCATTTATTATCTCCTTCTGGAGCATTTGTATTTTAAAATAGAACTCAGGAAGGGATAATGCTTTATTTTATCTAAAGGAGTGCATTATTAATAGTGGAATTCCAGATAACTGGAAGAGCAAGGGTATTTTGGGAGTGGAGCAAATCAGTAATGTCAACATCCCTATTGACTGGCCACATATTGACTTAGACAACAACAAATTAACATCATCTATGTTGTATTGTATTTTTATTTATTTTATTAAACGTTTTCCAATTACATTTTAATCTGGTTCAGTTTTTCAGAACCTGCCAAGGATTCGACACCTCTGGAGTAAAGAGTATTTTCTTGGTCATTCTCAAAGCCTATTCTGTAAGTATCTCTTCTTTCTCCAAGTCCTGACCACCTTACAAGGACTGCATGCTCCCAGCTGAAAATTAGTGGGCTTCATGTGAAACAGTAACAAACTTAATCAGCCCTGTCCAGCATCGCTTCTGTGGTGGTGGGAAAGCTATTAACCTTTCACCCTCCTGCTCCATGCCAGAAGGTGGAAATATAACTTGTGCTCATTAAATATCTTCTATTTGTCCTGAATGTAGCTTGTTTTGTTTTTAATTGCAGGTTGTTTCTGTAAGCTCCTTGAGGACAGGGACTGTCCTTTGCCTCTTTTGGCTTAGCACAGGACCTGGCAATGGAAGGTACCTAATACATGTTTATTGATTGATTTCGTATTTAAATCCAAAAGTGAGTAGATTCTGTTTCTGTCACCTGATCTAAAGTGGTTCTAAGCAGGAATTCACTGAAAAATTGAAAAAGAGACAAAAAAAAAATGAGTAGAAAATATAACTCAAAAAGTCTCTCAGAGTGAATGTATATTGTACTATTTCTAGGATTAACCTGTAAGAATTTTTTAAAAGAGTTGGTATGTGGATAGAACATTGAGTCCAGAGTCAGGAGCACCTGAGTTCAAATCCTGCCCCAGACACTTAATAGTTAGCTGTGCGGTCCTACGCCGATCACCTAACCAATGTCTGACTCAGTTTCCTCATCTGTAAAATAGAGGGGCAGGTAGGTGGTACAGTGAATGGAGGACTGAGCCCGGAGTCAGGATGACCTGAATTCAAATCTGGCCTCAGACACTTATTAGCTATGTGACCTTGGGTAAGTCATTTAATCTTGTTTGCCTCAGTTTCCTTACCTGTATGTTCATCCTCCATTGCCAAAGAAGACCATGCCATCAGAGAAATAATGACATGACTTGCACTTGACTTTGTTTTGAGTGAGGGAGGGCTGTGCAGGTCACCAGCCTCACTTCTCCTCCAGAGCTATCTGAATGGATGACTGGACATGACTCAGGATGAGGCAATTGGGGTTAAGTGACTTATCCAAGGTCACACAGCTAGTGAGTGTCAAGTGTCTGAGGTGAGATTTGAACTCAGGTCCTCTTGACTGCTGCACTTGTGCTCTCTATCCACTGCCCCACCTCGCTGCCCCTTCCTTACTTGTAAATTGAACTGGAGAAAGAAATGGCAAACCACTCCAGTATCTTTGCCAAGAAAACCTCAAAGGAGGTCAAAAAAAGTCAGACATGACTAAAATGATAAAATAGCAATAACAAAGCAAGCAAAAATAATAGCAGCCCTTCCTAGGGTTGTTGTAAAGATAAAATGAGATAAAAATTGAGATAAAAGACAGATAAAAATAAGAGATAAAATGATTTGTGAACCTCAAAGTGCTATATACATGCTAACTATTGTCAGTAACTCAAAATTATCTAGATTTAAGGATGTGCCAAGTGCTCTCCTCACTCTGTCACTTTCAAGCAGGTAAATTACCCACCTTACGTAACCATTGACGAAGGTCCTGCACTTCTAATTCAAAATAGCAGGCCATGAGCCAAGGCTCCAACCCAGCTTCCTCTCTGAGCAGTGTGCTGTTGACCAGGCCCAGAGATGTTATTTTTATGTTTCCATCAAGTAAAGCTGCAATTCTTTTTCGGGTGAGAAGTATATTTTACTTGTAAAAGTTTGGGGAAGGAGAACAGATTGTCATACTAGAAAACTGCTGCTTGTTCTTGGTGAGAGAATGACCCGGCCCGTTTTGTTGTTGTCACTTCCATGTGGTTCTTAATATTTTAGAAGGGTTTAAATATTCACTAGCCTTTCTGCTGCCTTTTTGCTGTGGCAGAATGATCAACAGTGGTGTGAAGTGCTCCAGCCTCTAACAAGGTTACTGGAAAAGGGTCTGGTTATCTTCTGAGTTTACATATATATCTGTGTCATCAGCATGGTTAACTAACTGGTATTTCTTTCCTTCTTCTCCCCTCCCCCTACCTCCCATAACACAGATGATAGAAAGAAAGAGAATTATATAGCAAGAATGAGAGACAATAGAAAAGCATTTATCTGGGAACGCAAATAGGGGTGGGGTGGTCCTGATCTCTTATTTATAAGTGTGGGAACCTTCAGGAACCTACCAGCAATGATGATGACCAATACTTCTGTAACTTGTAATCTTGGAGAAGTTAATTGGCCCCAGGGTCAGGTGGCTGGCAGATATCTAATGCAGAATCATGGTATCATATACTTAGAGCTGGAAGAGCCTTTAGAGATATTCTAGTCTGCCCCACTCCCCCCTGCCGCTCCCCCCAATTTGAAAGATGAGAAAAGTGAGTCCCAGAAAGGTTAATGACTTGCTTATGCTCCTAGCTAGTATGTCTGTCGGAGACAGGACTTGAACTCAGGTCTTCCTGACTGTAAGGCTAACCCGATATTCCCTACTCCCACAATGCCCATAATGAATGGGACTGATGCAGCACAGTTTCAGGTAGTCCTACTTTTGACACTATCTAGCTCTGTGATCTTGGACAAGTCGTTCCTAGAAATGTGGCGTTCCTGGAAATGTGACATTCTTTTAGCCTGAACAGTGATGATGGATATACTGGGTTCACCCAGGATTTTTATACTACATTATAGGTTCCTTAGACTGATCCTTCACCTATTTGGTGTATCATGATTTGAAAAAACCTTCACTGGATCCTACCATCCCCTCAAATTATCACCCTCTATCTCTCCTTTCTTTTATCAGCCAAACTCTTTGAAATGCTATCTGTTCTCCTTGCCTCTGCTTTTTCTTCTCAACCCCTTGCACTCAGGCATTCAACATCATCATTCATCTGTTACCAAAGTTACCAGCCATCTCTTCATTGCTCAATCTGTGCATTCTCTGTCCTTATCCTTCTTGACCTACTCCACTGAACACTGTTGATTCTCCTCTCCTCCTTGATACTCTCCCTTTTCTGGGTTTTCATTGCACTTCTTTCTCCTAGTTCTTTAACTCTATGTTTGACTGCTCTTTCTTGGTCTCTTTTGCTGGCTCATTATGTGCATCAGAAATTCTCCGTAACTGTGAGTGTTTCCCCAAGGTTCTGTCCTTGAGTCTTTTCTCTTCTTTCTTCCATGGGCTTAACTCTCATCTCTGTGGCGATAACTCCCACATCAATACATATCCAGCTTATGTCTCCCTTGAGCTTGAGTCTCACAACACCAGTTGCCTACTGGACATTTCAAACTAGACGCATCATAAATTCAACATGTCCAAAATGGAATGCTTTCTCTTTTCCCTTGAACTCCTCTTCCAAACTTCTCTACCTCTGTCAAATACATAACAATTCTAACAGTGTCCAAAGTTTGTAACTTAGGTATCTTCTCAGAGTCCTCAATCTCCCTCACCCCACATATCCAAGCAATTGTCAAATCTTGCCATCCTTCCATATTCATGATATATCTCCCATCAGACACTTTACTACTCTTATGGCTAAGTTAATGACCTCATCACCTCTTCCCTAACCATTATAGGAGCAACCTGATTAGTCAGCCTGCCTCTTGTGTCTCCCTATTTTAGTCTTTCCTCCACACTACTGCCAAAGCAATTTTCCTTAAACACAGATCTGACCATACCTCCCCACCTCCACCCTCAGTCAACCAACTCCAGTTGCTTCCCATTGCCTCTGGGATAAAATTTCCACCCCCACCCCGCTACATTTTCTATTGTAAATTTCTCTTTTTTTTCTTTTTGTACATTTATTTTTTCCTCCTCTCTCTGTTTAGCTTTTAAAGCTCTACACAATCTATCTCCAACCTATTTCAACCTCACTGGACCTAATTCCCCCTCCCACACTCCTGTGATGCAGCAAAACTGGCCTTCTCTCTTTTCCTTAACACACAGTGCTAGATGTTCCACCACTATACCTTTGCTCGGGCCCTCCTCCATCTCTAAAAATTCAAACCACTCCAGATCATCCCCTCAATAGCTCCTCTTGTCCTTTAGCATGTAGCTTAGGCATCATCTTCTACAGAAAGTCTTTTCAGATCCCTCTCAACTGCTTGGACCCTCCCTCCCAAACTATTTTTCATGTAAAGAGTGTTCCTAATGGGCTTAGTGTGGTTTTATGCTACTAAAGTTTGTATTTATTGACTTCATGTTCATGCTATTTTTATATGTACTTGTTTTCTTGTCCATTAGAATATAAGCATCTTGTGAATAGAAATTGATTAATTCTTTGTACATCTATCCCCAGATTAATAAATATGTGTTGGGTTGATTGACTTCATACATGCAAGAAGTAGTAAATTTTTAAAAAAAGACATATCAAGGACATGTATGACTCAGAAAGGAGGAGGGCCCTGCATGAATCAAGAGAGAACCTGTGAACAGCACTAGTCACCCCATTGTGCCAAAGGAATGCCAAGAAGGCTTCAGAACAAGACAGGTAATTTCTTAATGAAGGGTCTATTGGAAAATACAGAGAAGTATGGTGTGGAATGAGAAGATTGTGTGGTTTTGATATGTGTTAGGGGGGAATATAACTGATGAAATTCAATTCAGTTCAAGTATACTAGCATGAGGTGGGAGTAATAGTTGCCATTCAAGTGAGACTTGTTTTTCCTTAAAAAGTATTGAAACTATCCCCAACAACTGGGAAGACATGCATGAACTGATACAAAATGAAATATGCAGAACAAGGAGAATAGCTTCTACAATAACAACAGTATTGTGAAGACAACTTTAAAATGTCTAGCATTTGTATAGTGCTTTATATTATTTAATATTATAGAAAGAGAAATATTATTTAATATTATATAAGAGAAAGCATTCCATTTTAGACATGTTGAGTTTAAAATGTGTCCAGTTTGAAATGTCCGGTAAGCAACTGATGTTGTAAGACTGAAACTCAAGGGAGAGATGAACTAGAGATGTATTGATGTGGGAGTTATCTGTATAAAGATGAGAGTTAAGTCCATGGAAGCTGATTCATTTAATTTAATCCTAACAAAAGCCCTGGGAGGTAGGTGCCATTATTATCCCCATTTTGTAGGTGAGGAATGGGCTGCTAAGTGGTACAATAGATGAAGTGCCAGGCTTGAAATCAAGAAGACTCATCTTCCTGAGTTTAAATCTGTCCTCAGATACTTACTGGTTGTGTGACCCTGGGCAAGTCACTTAATCCTGTTTACCTCAGTTCCTCATCTGTAAAATGAACTAGAGAAGAAAATGGCCAACCACTCTAGTCTCCCTTCCAAGGAAACCCCAAATGGGATCATGAGGGTCATACATGACTGAAAAATGACTGAACAACATAGATGAGAAAACAGATTGAGAAGTGTTAAGTGACTTGCCTGGAATTGATTGATGAAATGAATAGTGATAATTCTAGGGGATGATATTGTATGCTAACTTACTCCATACGAAGAGGTGATAGAATCAAGTGCTGAATGACATGTGTATTTTTGGGCATGGTCAATATGGAAATTTGTTTTCCTGGAGTATGCATGTTTTTACAAGGGCTTGTTTTGGGAGAGGGAGAGAAAAGAAATTCTGGTTAATTGAAAAAATTAGAAAGAAGAGGAATAAAAAAAGAAACTACCCTCAAGACTTACTTGGTTCAGAAGTCCCAGGCTTCATGATAGCTAAAGCAGAGAATGTGTCAGTAGGTTGTATAGGCTTTGTTGAACTCCTGCTAGTGTCAAGTTTTGTGTGTTCGTCCTTCACTGCCGAAGAAGACCATGCCATCAGAGAAATAATGACGTGACTTGCACTTGACTTTGTTTTGAGTGAGGGAGGGCTGTGCAGCTCACCAGCCTCACTTCTCCCCCAGAGCCATCTGAATCCAGATATTCATCAGGAAGACTGGAGGTGGCCCAGGATGAGGCAGCTGGGGTTAAGTGACTTGCCCAAGGTCACATAACAAGTGAGTGTCAAGTGTCTGAGGTGAAATTTGAACTCGGGTCCTCTTGACTCCTGCACTGGTACTCTATCCACCGTACCACCTAACTGCCCCTAGTGCCAGGTACTTCACTCGAGAAGGCAACAGTGATTCAACAGTGATTCAGTCTTCTAACCAGCAGATCAATAAGACCAACCCAGAGGCAAACAAGTTCTGCCCCAACTGAATCAATGCTCTATCTTGGGGAAGCATTCCTTTCCCTGCTGTGATTAAAGCACCTTATTTCATTGCAGCCTTGAACCTGAATGACCAGACTAGTTTGAATCAGGCCTGACTACCAAAAAGCATTTGCTGAACACTTATCTGTTCTAGGCAATGAGAACATAAAGACAAAATCAAAATGGAGGCAGCAGATAAAACCACTGGGTTTCGAGCCAGAGGTGCCTCTCTGGGCCTCAGTTTCCTCATTTGTAAAATGAAGGATTTGGGCCCTCTAGCACTCCTTTGAGTGCTTCATCTGTGGTTCTGTGCTTTTATGAAAGAATCCCTGACTTCAAAGTATTTACATTCTACAGAGGGGGAAACAATATTCACCCTCAGAAGTAGTTACAAAATATACAGGAAGATTAAAATGTAGCACCGAAAGTACTCAGGTTTTGTTTCTGAAAAATAAGGATAATAAAGATAGGAATTCTATTTGTGTTCATAAAGAATGCTGACCGTGGCTCCTTAGCCCTTTTGACCTCCATTAAATTCATCTGTAGCTAAATGTGAAAGGTTCTTGGGAGGCAGTGCAATTGTTGTTAGGTGGCCAGCTATCTGTAACCAAAGGGAGGTAAGGGTCAAAAAAGAAACACCTAAATCCTAGCCTTGAGGGCTCTCTGCCTGACTTTGGTTAGTTGGGTTTGTTGGTTATGACTAAAGAACAGTTTAGTCTGCCCTTACAAGAAAAGTTCAAGCCTCTATTCCCTAGCAGTCAGGAGCTGACTTGACTCAGCTAGCCTTGAAGAGATTGGCCACAAGACAGGAGCAGGGAGCAAAGCCCCCCAGGAAGGCGAGACCAATAGAATGATGCACCAGTCTATACTAACCAACAGTAATTAATGGAGGCAATTCACTCAATGAGAAGAAGGCAAGGTCTAGTGAGCTCGTCTTGAATTCACAACCAGAAGGCATGTGAAGTCATAAGGTGTGAATCTCTCCTTTGTGTGTATTTTCCAAGTATGGTTCTCTCTGTATGCTTGCTGTACATGAGAGTGTACAATCTGTACATTTTCCCCGGTGGTGTATGTACTTGTAGGATAGCAGGCTCATGTTTCCTGAGGTCCAGTATTGTGGTAGAGTATAACTTAAATATATTCTGTTACAAATCTTCTTACTATGCTATTTCATGAAATACATTTGCTTTGAACTTGAATTGTGTCCTTTTGGTTACTAGAGAAAAAATATAAACACTGGTGCAAAGTTGTAAGGAATATTTATAAGAATGTAAGATATTCATCAGGAGGGATGCCACACATGCTACATATACTAAAGAATTTCTGCAGCTGAGGACAGGAAAACCTAACTGAGGAAATTGGGACAGAAGTCTTGCAGAAGTTGGAAGGGAGCTAGGACTTCTAAGAGGCAAAGGTAAAGGAAAGGCAGCATGCTAGGCTATAAGAAACCTGGGCAAAGGCATAGGGGTGGGAGATGTAATTTCATATAAGAAATATCAAGTGGCTGGAATGTCTGGAGCATATAATGTGCAGTCGACCTGAAAAGACAAACTGTATCCAGGTTGTGAAGAGTTTAAGAGATTAAATTACATGGTGTGTAGGGCTTCAGGGAAGATTTAATGAAAGAAGTGGCATCTAAACAGGGCTTTAAATGATAAAAGGGAAAAGGATGTCTTGCTTCTAATCCTATTTTTTAAAAATTTATTTATTTAAGTTCTCAACATTCATTTCCACAAAATTTTGAGCTCCAAATTGTCTCGCCATTTCTCCCCTCCCACATCCCAAAATGCCAAGCATTCTAATTATCCCTGTCACCAATCTGCCCTCCCTTCTAACATTCCTCTCTTCCCTTATCCCCATCTTCTCTTTTGTCCTGTAGGGCAAGACAAATTTCTATATCGCATTACCTGTATTTCTTATTTCCTAGTTGTATGCATAACAATGCTCAACAGTTGTTCCTAAAACTTTGAGTTCCAACTTCTCTTCCTCCCTTCCTCCCCACCCATCCCCATTGGGAAGGCAAGCAATTCAATATAAGCCATATCTGTGTAGTTTTTCAAATGACTTCCATAATAGTTGTGTAAGACTATATTTCCCTCCATCCTATCCTGCCCTATCTCTTTTGACCCTGTCCCTCCCCAAGAGTGTTGACTTCTAATTGCTCCTTCCTCCCATTGCCCTCCCTTCCACCATCCCCCCACCCTGCTTATGCCCTTCTCCCCCACTTTCCTGTATTGTAAGCTAGATTTTCATAACAAGATGAGTGTGCATTTTATTCTTTCCTTTAGTCAAATGTGATGCGAATAAGTTTCATGTTTTTTCTCTCAACTCCCTGCTTTTTCCCTCCACCAAAAACTCTTTTATTTGACTCTTTTATGAGAGAAAATTTGCCCCATTCCATTTCTCTCTTTCTCCTCCCAATATATTTCTCTCTCACCCCCTTGATTTCATATTTTTAAAGATATAATCCCATCCTATTCAATTCACCCTGTGCTTTCTCTCTCTCTCTCTCTCTCTCTCTCTCTCTCTCTCTCTCTCTCTCTTTCTCTCTCTCTCTCTCTCTCTCTCTCTCTCTCTCTCTCTCTCTCTCTCTCTCTCTCTCTCTCTCTCTGTAATCCCACCAACTACCCAGATACTGAAAAAAGTTTCAAGAGTTACAAATATTATCTTTCCATGTAGGAATGTAAAAGTTCAACTTTAGTAAGTCCCTTATGATTTCTCTTTGCTGTTTACCTTTTCATGCTTCTCTTGATTCTTCTGTTTGAAAGTCAAATTTTCTTTTCAGCTGTGGTCTTTTTTTTATCAGTGCTTGAAAGTTCTCTATTTCATTGAAAGACCATTTTTTTTTCCCCTGAAGTATTATACTCAGTTTTGCTGGGTAGGTGATTCTTGAGTTTAGTCCTAGTTCCTTTGACTTCTGGAATATCATATTCCATGCCCTTCTATTCCTTAATGTAGAAGCTGTTAGATCTTGTGTTATCCTGATTGTATTTCCACAATACTGGAATTGTTTCTTTCTAGCTGCTTGCAACATTTTCTCCTTGACCTGGGAACTCTGGAATTTGGCTACAATGTTCCTAGGAGTTTCTGGTTTTGGATGTCTTTCAGGAGGTGATTGGTGGATTCTTTCAATATTCATTTTACCCCTGGGCTCTAGAATATCAGGGCAGTTTTCCCTGATAATTTCATGAAGGATGATGTCTAGGCTCTTTTTTTTTTGATCATGGCTTTCAATTTTTAAATTGTCTCTCCTGGATCTATTTTCCAGGTCAGTTGTTTTTCCAATGAGATATTTCACATTCTCTTCCATTTTTTCATTCTTTTGGTTTTGTTTTGTGATTTCTTGGTTTCTCATAGAGTCATTAGTCTCCATTTGTGCCATTCTAATTTTTAAAGAACTATTTTCTTCAGTGAGCTTTTGAACCTCCTTTTCCATTTGGCTAATTCTACTTTTTAAAGTATTCTTCTCCTCATTGACTTTTTGAACCTCTTTTGCCAATTGAGTGAGCCTATTTTTCAAGGTGTTATTTTCTTCAGCATTTTTTTGGGTCTCCTTTAGCAAGGTGTTGATCTGCTTTTCATGATTTTCTTGCATCTCTCTCATTTCTCTTCCCAATTTTTCCTCTACCTCTCTTACTTGATTTTCAAAATCCTTTTTGAGCTCTTCCATGGCCTGAGACCATTGAATATTTATTTTGGCTGTTTGGGATAGAGAAGCCTTGACTTTTATGTCTTTCCCTGATGGTAAGCATTGTTCTTCCTCATCTGAAAGGATGGGGGCAGATATCTGTTCACCAAGAAAGTAACCTTCTATAGTCTTATTTTTTTTCCCCTTTTTTGGGTATTTTCCCAACCAGCTACTTGACTTTTAGGTCCTTTGTCAAGAGTAGGGTATACCCTGGGAATCTGTAAGATCTCAGTTCCTCCAAGGTGGCACAATCAAGCATGTACAGTGGTCTGGAAGTAGCCAGAGATTTTTGTGGCCAGAATTTTAGCAGTTTCCTCTCCACAGCCACCTGACCTCCAGCACTGGGGGCTGAGCTTCAGATAAGCTGCATGGGCAGGACCGCTATTCAGTGTGAGATAAAGATCAGCTGCTGCAACACCTCTACACAGGGGTAAGGTAAAAATCAGCTGCTCAGTGCCCCCAGGGATTTTGCGATCCAACAATGGATGCGGGCTACTCTAGGGGCTGCTGTGGGAACTGCTGCCACCTGCCAGATGTGGCCTCTGTGGCCGCTGCCTAAGGCCAGAGCTATAGGAAGGCCCTTCTCCCTTTCTGGTCAGCTGAAAAAACCCTGTCACTGACCTTTGGTGCCTGTGGTTGAGGGATCTGTGAACTGCTGCTACTGCGACTGGGGATTCCACGACTGGAGATTCTGCCCACAGGCTTGCTTGGTCCTCTTCCCAGAGCCACACTTTGTGGCCAAGGCTGGGCTGGGCTCTGCTCTGCATCTGGTGCAACAGACATTTCCCATAGTCCTTTCAGGTCACCCTGGACTGGAAATCTCCTCCACTCTGTTGTTCTCCACTTCTGCTGCTCTAGAATTTGTTGAGAGTCTTACTTTACAGGTATTTTATGGGGGGAGAGCTAGTATATGTGTGTCTTTCTACTTTCTACTCAGTCATCCTGGCTCCGCCCACTCCTGGTCCTACTTAATTGTTAGTGGGAGTGTTTGGTTAGCATTTAAATTATCTGCTGATTAGTTCATGTGCATTTTACATTGTCAGCCCACTTCCTTCTAGGCACAAGTGCCTTGGATAAGGTCCTTTAGGTCTTTTACCACCCTTCTAACTTACATGTTATCACTGGTAATGCACTATTGTTTTCCTTCTAACATTTTATTTTTCCCCAATTACATGCAAAAACAAATTCTGACATTCATTTTTTAAGAGTTTGAGTTCCAAATTCTTTCCCTCTGTCCTCTCCACCCTTAAGAAAGCAAGAAATTTGACCTAGGTGATACATGTGGAGTAACACAAAACATAGTTCCATATTAGTCATGTGAGCGAAAAAATAACATGGTACTGTTAAAAGAAAAATTTTTTGTTTGGACTTTCACCCTGACTAATGAAGTGAAACTCAGGACAAAGATAGTTAAAAGGAATGTATTAAATGTATGTCAAAGTAGCAACATGTTGAAAGACTGATCATACACTTCAACACGTTGCTACCTGGATCCTTTAATAAAGTGTCATTGACTCAGAGCTCTGCTTTAGGGTTTTTTCTTGTAGACTGGCTCAGTTATAATCCCCACAAAATATATACAAATTGCTACACTATTATATTATATTAAAATTTTATCTGAAATGAATTTACTAGCTGCAAGACATATGAATCTTGTCTTTTTAGAATTTAGAAGAGGATTGTGTCAGTTAGTCAATAAACATTTATTAAACTTCTACTATGTGCCAGGCACTGTGTTAATCACTGTGCATAGAAAGGCAAAATGTAGTGCCTGCCTTCAAGGAGCTTAAAATCTAATGAGGAAGACAACAAGCAAAAAAAAATACAAACAAGTTAAATATAGGATGTTTGATCCTGGAGGTGATAGGGAGCCAGTGGAGTCAATTGAATAAGGGAATGGCATTGTGAAATCTGTGTTTTAGGAAAAATCACTCTGATTTATGAGTAGAGGAGAGGCTAAAGAGAGGGATAGACTTGTTTTAAACAGACCAACCAGCAGGCTATTTGCAAAAGTCCTGGTGTGAGGAAGCAGGACTTTGTAACCTTATCATGGCAATGTCAGTGGTTAAGCAGAAGTTAGAAAGCTTGGGCAGCTGAGTGAGTGGGTGTTCATATGCCAAAGACTCTAATGTGTACATTAGATATAAACTTTGATGGATTTCTGATCCCTTCCCCCCAAATCTTGAAACCTTAAATAACTCTATAGGATGCCATCCACCCACTGAGCTGTCTTCAGCTCCCCCTTGCAAGCACATGGTTCACAAAACTTGAAGAAGAATTATTTACATGTTGAAGAAAATAAAAGCTTACACCTAAAGCATACACCTAAAAAGTTTTCCAACCTGTGACTTAAAGTCATGCACATTATTGAGCTCCTGGCAGGCATCAACAAGTAATCTTCAGCATGTGTTCCTTGATTTACTGCTCCCCCAAGGGGAATTTAGGAATTTCCCTCTATTGTTGTTCCACCAATAGCTCCCTGGGCAACTTCCTCATCTCTACCTTCTGGTTTTCCTGGTTTTCTTCAAGTTCCAGCTAAAATTCTGTCTTCTACAGGAAGCATTTCCCAGTCTCTCTTAATAATAGTGCCTTCCCCCTGTTATTTCCTATTTATCTGATGCATAGTGCATCAATTATGAGTCATTCTCCTTCCTCTGTCCCCATTAACAGTCTCTGCTGGTGGGATCACTAATTCTTTTTGCTAGAGAAAGTATAACCTTCCCAGGCTAAACTACTCTGACTCATCTCCACTGGACTGTCTAATGGAAGAGATAACAAACAAATGCAAAGTAAGCTAGATACATGATAAATAAGAAATAATAGAAGGAAGGCACTAGAATCAAGAGGGATTGGGGAAGGCATTCTGTAAAAGATAAGACTTTAATTTGGATGGAAAGAAAGTCAGGGAAGTCAGTAGGTGAAATCTCTTTACCCTTTTAAGCTAATTATAGCTAGACTTCATGCATTTTGGTTTACTGGTTCTTCCCAGAAACTCCACTTTAAGACGGAGGCTGAGGCCAGCCATGCTTTCATTCCTGTCCATCCTCACTGTCCACATTTCTACATTCTCCATTCCACATTTGGCCAGAAACCCTGAGGGTCTTCCCCATCCAGGATGAATTTTTTTTTACTAGGTGAAAGAGGCCATTCTTTGCCTCACTTGTTACCTAGCCTTAATCACTGAATGGGTGTTGCTTCAGTCAAACTGAGACCTGGGGAAGACCTTAAAAAAGCCAATGTCTTCCATTGCATCTGGGGTGATTTCCAGTCATCCTGATCTATATCTCACCATACTGGATCCAGATGTGTTCCAGATTCACATAAAAAAACCCCAACAAACTATCCAAAGAAATTTATGCCACTGACTTCCTTTTCTCCTGATACAAATCCTTGGAACAAACAGCAGCATTCAAAATCATTACCCTGACTTTCAAGCTTAATTCCTAGGACCCCAATAAATACTCAGTAAATATTGGTTATTGTTGACAAGGATGAAGTTTGTAAGCTGCCCAGTCTTGCTAAAATGAATTTCTAATAATTAATATGATATCTAATAATTATAATTAATTATTACTTAATGATAAATTATTAATAATTGTATAATAATTTCTAATAATAATTTATTAAGTGCCTACTAGATACAAGGTACTGACTCAAACTAGAGATGTAAAAGAAAGAAATAAAGAAAGAAACTCCCACCCTCAAAGTGCTTCCATTTTAATGCGGACAGAATATATACAAAATTATGTGAAGGAATTTCAAAAAGAAGAGAGGGCTAATAACTGTGGGGATCTTGAAAGGCCTTTTATATGGAGAAGCATTTGGGTGCTATATGAGGGGAAACTAGGGATTCTCTGAGAAAGGAGTAAGGACAGGGGGCTTTCCTGGCATGATGGACCACTTATGCAAAGACAGAGACAATAGGTGGATTTTTGTGTTTCTGAAGATGCTGGGTCATGTTTTATTTGAAAAGGGAACACATGAAGGGGAGTTAAATGAAATAACACCAGAAAGGCAAGTAGGAACCACCTCAAGGACCGCTTTAAATGCCAGCTACCTGGACAATTGACAAGTGTGATTGTTCTTTATTAGACTAAGTAAAGGACACCAGGAAGCCATGAAATACTATACAGATCTCATGCTTATCCTTTGTGGCCACCTGGTCTACCAGGCAATGACTTAGATGGCTAACTGGAGAACTTTAGGAAAGAAAAACATATAATATATAAATTATATATAATTTATAATATATAATATTATATATTATATATATAATATATATAATTTATAATATATAATATATATAATTTATATAAATATATAAATTATATATTACTATAATAAACACACACTTTTGTCAAGTAATTTCAAAGCACCACACACAGAAATGCAAAGAAAACTTTAAGGCATACTAAGCAGGCAAGCCCGACTGGGTGTTAACTTTCTGGCCAAAATTAATGCAAGCCACCACCAGAAAACCTATCAGTTTCAATTGCACTGGCTTAGTGAGTGAGAGAGGTATTGAAATTTGATGAAGCAGAAGAGGACAACATGTTCAGTCTAGTGCTATTAGTTACTAGACATTACTGTACACATTAGCAGAGAACTGCTTTTAGGTCTTATCTCCCCCAACTGGATCCCTGAGAAAGACAGAGAGAGGAGAGAACGCAAAAGTAGCAGAAGACCTTAAGTCAAGCAGCCTCATTTGGTGAGGTTTGGGACTGGTTTATATTTCTTGATATTGCCCCAGTAGAAGGGAAAGAGGACCCTTTAGCTGTAGTCTAGACTCATCCACTTAATAGGTAGCTAGCATTTATATTTTTCTTTAAGTCTTAAAAACACTTTATGTATAGTGCCTCATTGGATCCTTCTCATAATCACCCTATAGAAGCTATCATTATCTCCATTTTACAGATGAGGAAATTGAGGTTGAGAGGATAACTTATCCAGGATCACATAGCTAGGCAAATGCCTGAGTCAGAATTCATGCTCAGGTCTAACTGACTCCAAGCCCAGCACTCTAACCATTACTCTACTTAGCTGCCCAGTGTGACTGTGGGCAAATCATTTAATATATCTGAATTTTTATTTTCTCATCTCTAAAATAGGGATAGTAATAATATTTGTACAACCTGTCAGAATCAAATGAGATAACACAGAGAAAGTTATTTTTGTAAATTCTAACAACACATAGTTGTTGTTCAAAATATATTTGTGGACTGAGTTTATCTTAATGGCTTTATTGTTTTGATTTATAAGAAACATTAGGTAAGGTGAAAGTTCCTGTGCAGTTGAAGAACAACATGTATTCAGATCATATCAGACATTGAAATAAATTGTGTACTTAATGTTTTCTGTTTCACAGATCATAAACCGGGAATAGAGTCAGACTATCCCAACCTCCTCATTTTACAAACAAGGGAATTGAGGCCCAGGGAAATAAAATAATTTGACATACAGGCAGTAAGTAAGGGCTGAAGTGGGGTTTAAACTCAGGTTTTCTGATTATAAATCTATTCCTCTTGCCACTGTACCATGCTATATTAGAAGAATATGATAAAAGTCAGCAAATATAGCCCCAATATTATAGGAAAATAAGGACAAGAAAAGTAAATCAGTTACTCAAGGCTACACAATTAGTAGGTATTATAAGAATGAATGAAAAGCAGTTGCTAGGTTCTTACTATGTGCCAAACCTGTCTTATCAAGGATTGCTTCACCAGACCCAGGACTTGGATCTAGGTCTGTTTAGGTTCAAGGCTCTGTCTAACAATCATATGGCATACCCTAGGAAACTAACCAATGAATAATTTAATAAACACTTATTAACTACTTACTCTGTGTCAGGCACTGTGCTAATGGATACGGATACCAAAAGGGGCAAAAGATAGACAACATGCAAACAATTATATACAAAACAAACTATATGATGAATATGAGATAATTAACAGTGGGGAAAGCATTGGAATTCAGAGGGATTGGGGAAGCCTTCTTACAGAAGGTGAGATTTTAGTTGGAACTTAAAGGAAGCCAGAGGAGAGAGAGCATTCCATGCATGAAGGACACAGAGAGAAAATTCCAGGAGCCAAGAGACATAGCATCTTATTCTTTGAACATCCAGGAGGCTGGTGTCGCTGGATGGGGGTGAAAGTTTAAAGTGTGAGAAGTCTGAAAAGGCAGGAGAGGACTAGGTTATGAAGGATTTGAATGCCAAATAGAGAATTACGTATTTGCTCCCGGAGGCAAGGTGGGGGCAGGGTGAGGTGGGGTGGGAAAGTAGTGACATGATTTGATCTATGCTTTAGGAAATACTTTATTGGATGAATGGAGGATGGATTAGAGTGGGGAGAGAACTGAGGCAGGCAGACCCACCAGCAGACTATTGCAATAATACAGGTGTGAGGTGATGAGGGCTTGTGTACCCAAGTGTTGGCAGTGTCAGAGGAAATTAACCAACCACTCAGCTCTTACACATACTTATTAAGCAAGTGGACTACAGTATTATGGATATATTCCTAGTATACATTCTTTATGATGTCAGTATGGCTGTGAGAGCCCATTAAAAGTTAAGGACCCGGGTGAGATAGAATAGTTGCGAAAAAACTCCAAATTACAACCCTTAGAACATGACCAACAACTAGAGAGGACTAAAGATTTTCTCCAGTCCCTATTATTTTTCTAACTCCCCAATTCTCCCCAAAGAATAATTATGCACTAAATATAGAATGATTACACCTGAATACACAGAACAAGAAAGTGAGAAGCCAAGAAGGGTAAAAACAAGGGTATGGGACAAAAAACAGGAGCTAGCTCCTATGAGTAAAAATTTCAGTGTGCAAATCTACATCAAGGCTCGATTTATTGGGTTTTTGTTGATTTATCTAGACTTATGAAAATGATGGAGAAAATGTTAATTCAGATTTAATTTCAAGGAGTGTCATGAATTATCAGAGATCTGGCTATTAAAGTTTTACTAATAAGCCCTCAGTAAAATGAATTAACACTACATTATAACTTAACCCTTAATGCACTCACTTGCCCCTCTTTATCTACCAGTGGACATGTGAACTATCCCATGGAATTACACTTAGGATTTACACAAAGATCTACCTTGTACTGCAGTGATATTTCTGGCGCATCCCATGCCCTGTAGTGCCTAGGTTATGGAACCCCAAAGCTACAGAAATTCTATTCAGAGCACTTTCTCTGCCCACCTTAAACCTGAAAAAAGCATTAAAAGCTGATCCAGTTCACCCAGAAAAGGAAGGAATGAGAGCCAGGTGGAGGAACTTGGGCTATAGTGAGTGTGAGTGGCTGCTCTAGATCTGAAGGAAAAGGGACTGTAATTGAGCTGAAGTAAGTTCTGTACTCCTAGAAAGTAGTTAGGGCAGGAGGGAGGTTGGTAAAAAGTAAATCTCCCAATGTGGGAAGAAGCTGAGGAAACTTTGCAATCCATTTCCATAAGTATGTCCACCATCAAAGGGAAGAGGAGTCAGAAAGTAAATGACAGGTGAACATAAGGGGGGAAAAGACTAAATTATCAAATGTTTTAAAAGGGAGAAAATTCAATGGAAAACCTAGTATAAGTAAAAGCAGATAAATAAATAAAGAGGAAAATAATAAACTAGAAGGAGAAAAACTGCCTGGGCTGTTTTCCCCTGTACCTGCCCACAGGAAGCAAGCTTGAACCCAAAGCTTAAACTATTCAGACTCTTTCCTTGCTTAGCCCACATGGCACCCTGTACTTGGGAGCAGAGTAGCAGTTCCTCACACACCCACAACTGGTTAGGATAGCAATGCAGATGAAATTCATCTACTTAGGTCATAGGTGCACCTTCCCCAAGTAATATATATAGCACTAATGTGTGTGTGTGTATGTATACACACACAGACACACACACACATACACATATATATATATATATATATATACACACACATATATATGTATCTATCTATCTATCTATATATACACAGAAATGCATATATATGTACAAAAACATACCATACATACCATAATATCACAAGTTATTATATAAATATAATATACATGATATAATACATAATAATATAGTACATAATAATATAGTAATATACATAGAACACTTTCCCCAGAAACATAGAACACTAAACTGTGATATTTGAGATTAGGGAAAAGTTTGGGTTCTAGGAACAGAAAAAAGATCTTGAAGTCTGTGATGTGCAAGCAGGAATAGATCCAAAGCTGGAAAGGAGTTATCATGATGATAGTGGACCAGAGAATAAAAATGGCCATCTCTCTAAACCCTAGTTATGTTTCCATTATTTACCAATGCACCATTATGCCAAATGCTACTTTCATATTTACTGTGGGGCTTATGAAATAAGAATAAAAGGAATTGTTTCTTCCTTTAGCTTGCTGTCCTTGAAGTGGACTCATTGAAGATTCAGAATTTCATTTTCAAGAACACTGCACATGAATTTTTGTAGAACATTCTCCTGAGGGTCTATCATATTCTCTATAAAAACATACCCTGAATGAATGTCTGTGCTTCCAGAACTTTGTCTGTATATGTGTGTTGTCTGTAAATTATACACCATAAACCTCTGCTTGTCAAGTTGTTCATATCTGCATTTTAGTTTTTAGGTGGTAGGTTCAAATTGAAACCTTTTAGGTATAGAGCTAAGATTTTTTTAAAAATTAATTAATTAATTATTTTATTTTAAGTTTTCAACCTTCCTTTCCACAAAATTTTGAGTTCCAAATTTTCTCCCTGTCTCTCCCCTCCCCCCACTCCAAAACATCTTGCGTTCTGATTTCCCTTTCCACCAATGTGCCCTCCCTTCTAACAGCCCTCCCTTCCCTTTATCCCCATTTTCTCTCTCGTCCTGTAGGGCAAGATAAATTTCTATGCCCCTTTACCTGTATTTCTTATTTCCCAGTTGTACACAAAAACAGTTCTCAACATTTGTTCCTAAAACTTTGAATTCCAACTTCTCTTCCTTCCTCCCTTCCCACCCATCCCCACTGAGAAGGCAAGCAATTCAATATAGGCTGTATATGTGTAGTTGTGCAAACGACTTCTATAATAATCATGTTGTGTAAAACCAACTATATTTCCCTCCATCCTATCCTGCCCCTCATTTCTTCTATTTTCTCTTTTGACCTTGTCCCTCCCCAAGAGTGTTTATTTCTAATTACTCCCTCCTCCTATTTACCTTTCCTTCCATCATCCCCCCTGAACCTGCTTATCCCGTTTTCCCCCACTTTCCTGTAGTGTAAGATAAGTTTTCATACCAAATTAAGTGTGCATGTTGTTCCTTCCTTGAGCCAAATGTAATGAGAGTAAGCTTTACTTTTTCCCTCTCACCTCCCCCTTTTTCCATCCACTGGAAAACTTTTTCTTGCCTCTTCTATTTGCCTCATTCCATTTCTCCCTTTCTCCTCCCAATCTACTCCTCTCTCACCCTTTAATTTTATTTTTTTAGATATGATCCCTTCCTATTCAACTCACCCTGTGCTCTCTGTCTCTCTGTTTTGCTGTCTGTCTGTCTGTCTCACTCTCTCTCTCTCTCTCTCTCTCTCTCTCTCTCTCTCTCTCTCTCTCTCTCCCTACCTACCTATCTATCTCTGTTTGTGTCTGTGTGTATAATCCCTCCAACCACCCAGATACTGAGAAAAGTTTCAAGAGTTACAAATATTATCTTTCCATGTAGGAATGTAAGCAGTTCAACTTTAGTAAGTCCCTTGTGATTTTTCTTTCCTGTTTACCTTTTCAAGCTTCTCTTGATTCTTGTGTTTGAAAGTCAAATTTTCTTTTCAGTTCTGGTCTTCTCATCAAGAATGTTTGAAAGTCTTCTATTTCATTTTTTCCCCTGAAGTATTATGCTCAGTTTTGCTGGGTAGGTGATTCTTGGTTTTAATCCTAGTTCCTTTGACTTCTGGAATATCATATTTCAAGCCCTTTGATCCCTTAGTGTAGAAGTTGCTAGATCTTGTGTTATCCTGATTGTATTGAGTATTGTAAACAGTACTCAAATTTTTTCTTTCTAGTTGCTTGCAATATTATCTCCTTGACCTGAGAACTCTGGAATTTGGCTACAATATTCCTAGGAATTTCAACTTTAGTAAGTTCCTTATAATTTCTCTTTCCTGTTTTAGATCTCTTTCAGGAGGTGATTGGTGGATTCTTTCAGTATTTATTTTACCTCTGGTTCTAGAATATCAGGGCAGTTTTCCTTGATAATTTCATGAAGGATTATGTCTAGGCTCTTTTTTTTATCATGGCTTTCAATTTTTAAATTGTCTCTCCTGGATCTATTTTCCAGGTCAGTTGTTTTTCCAATGAGATAGTTCACATTCTCTTCCATTTTTTCATTCTTCTGGTTTTGTTTTGTGATTTCTTGGTTTCTCATAGAGTCATTGGTCTCCATCTGCTCCATTCTAATTTTTAAAGAACTATTTTCTTCAGTGAGCTTTTGAACCTCCTTTTCCACTTGGCTAATTCTACTTTTTAAAGCATTCTTCTCCTCATTGACTTTTTGAACCTCTTTTGCCAATTGAGTTAGCCTATTTTTCAAGGTGTTATTTTCTTCAGCATTTTTTTGGGTCTCCTTTAGCAAGGTGTTGACCTGATTTTCATGATTTTCTTGCATCTCTGTCATTTCTCTTCCCAATTTTTCTTCCAGCTCTCTTATTTGATTTTCAAAGTCCTTTTTGAATTCTTCCATGGCCTGAGACCATTGCATATTTATTTTGGAGATTTTGGATGCAGAAACCTTGATTTTTATGTCATTTCCTCATGGTAAACATTGTTCTTCCTCATCTGAAAGGATGGGAGAGAATACATGCTCACTAAGAAAGTAACCTTCTATAGTCTTATTTTTTTCCCCTTTTTGGGCATTTTCCCAACCAGTTACTTGACTTTTGGGTCCTTTGTCAAGAGTAAGGTATACTGTGGGAGTCTGTAAGTTCTCAGTTCCTCCAAGGTGGTACAATCAAGGAAGAAGAATTTACTCCCTGGCCTGGCTGGTGGCTGAGATGCAGATCAGCTACCCAATTCCCCCAGAACTTTAGGCAGGGGTGGGCTGCCACCAGGGCTCAATTCCCCTAGGGGCTTTATTCAACAAAGGAAGCTGGCTACTGCCTTCCCAGCCACTGTAGCCTCTGCTGGCAGTGGCTACTGCTGCTGCTATTGCCACTGCCTCCTCTGTGGCTGTAACTGCTGCCTGGAGCTGCTGCCTTTGTGGTGGAGGTAAAAAAAACTCTCATTGACCTTTGAAGCTCCCTTTGGAACCTGTGGGTTGAGGGATCTGCAAACCACCACTACTGCTACTGGGGATTCTACCCCGGAGGCCTGCTCTGGTCCTCCTCCCATTGCCCTGCTGACAAGCCTGGACTGGGTTCTGCTCCACATCCTGGTGTGACAGACCTCTCCTGTCAGCCTTTCAGGTCAACCTGGGCTGGAAATCTCCTCCACTTCGTTGTTCTGTGTCTTCTGCTGCTCTAGAATTTGTAGAGAGTCTTTTTTTTTTTTTGCAGGTATTTTAAGGGCTGTGGGGCAAGACCTTGAGTATGTGCATGTTTCTACTCCACCATCTTGACTCTGCCCCCTAGAGTTAAGATTAAGTATATGATCAGGCAATTAATAACAAAGAAATGAATTAATCTTAAAATAGGAATAATTTGGAAAGAGAAAAATCTCTCTGTCTCTCTTCATTGGGGGATGTGTGCAGGTTAAATTTATCATATAAATATAGTCTGCTTCTGTTATCAATACCAGGTCAAGGAGTTGTCAAAGTTTGACATATTCTCCATATTGAACTACATCCTTTCAACATATTGGTGACTATCCAAAATGAAAGTGGGGAACAAAAAGCTGCTTCAACCATCCAACCCTCTTTCCTACCTACTTTTAACCTGTACATTTTCAAAGGAGATGTTTTCAGTGCAATGTTGGATGTCACTTTATTTTTTTTTTTAGGCTAGAGATCACTTTAGGGCAATTTAAACACACTTTGTTGATGCCTGATTTTTTTTTTCCATATTATGGTTTTCTAATGGATTTGGAGGGCTTTTAAAATCTCCAGGAGTCATTAAGGTTCCTTAACTACCTAAATTACTTGAATGGATTTTAAAATTGAAGGTGATGTTTGTAGAAATTTTCAACAAAATGAAAGCCAGTCATTAGTACAAGAAATTGTTGTGTATTCTTTACCTCAAAAAATTAGTCCCAAAAGGTGCTAGTCATAACAACTTTAGTATCTCTGTTTTTTGGTGCTTGGCTCTCCTACTGCTTATATGTCATCTCCCAAATCCCAATTGTCTTCTTTCCCTTTTTCTATCTTGTTTAGTCATTTGGTGACAGTGACAACTACCACTCATTCTCTATGATATATATGAGTTACAAATTTATTATTGCAAAAAAAATATGTGTGATGCTGGTTTATCTTGAGAAAAAGAATCTAGAAGGAAAAATGAGTACCAAATTCTCAAAGGGTTTACAAAGCTCTCTTAAATATTTTAAGGTGAAAGACATTAAATCAATACCTGACTAAACATATAACTGCAGAATCTCAAGAGAGGATGGATAGTAATCCATTAAATAACAAGACACAGTTAAAAAAAAAATGAACAGCACAAGAGAAGGTAGAAGGGAACAAAGCAGAACTTTTAGCTTTCATAGCAGAAAAATGAGCACATTACAAAAATTTGAATCCATCATGGAAAGTTTCTCTAAAATAACAAGTGAGAAAATAACAGGTGGCACAGTGGATAGAGTGCTGGTCTGGTGTCAGGAAGACTTGAGTTCAAATCCAGCTTCAAACATTTATTAGCTTTGTGACTGTGGGCAAGTCACCTGACCTTTGTCTGCTTCAGTTTCCTCAATTATAAAATGGGGATGATAATAGCACCTATCTCTGGGGTAGGTGAGGTTCAAATATTTGCAAAATTCTTAGCACAGTGTCTAGTACATATACTCTTAATAAATGCCTTTTTTTCCCTCCTTTCCTTCATTTCTCCCTTCTTTCCTTCCTTCCTTCTTTCCTTCCTTTTTCCCTCCCTTCCTTTTTTCCCCTTTCCTTTCATTTGAAATACAGGAACTCTGAAGTAAAGGGCAATCTGGAAGAAGAGATGCAAGAGGTAATAAAAACATATTTATACAAACATGAGGTCATGGTTAATGCTGAAAGGCCTTTCTGAATGCCTCTAATGCCAATCAAAGAGAGTATGATGACACGATTTAGGATGGTGGGTAATTTCTACCATGGAGCAATGTTCCTATCCTCTCTATCTCCTTTATCAACTGATACTTCTAAGAATGAGGCCGAATAGAAACAAAAGGATTATGGGACAAGATCTACAAAGGCAATAACACAAATATTGGTTAGATGAGGGAACTCAGACTTAGTACTTCATTGGAACTGCATTGGAACACAAAGAAGTTAAAGAAGGAATAAATTAGCTAAAGACGGAAGCCAAAAAGTAGAAGTTCAGAACTGACAAAAAAGGAAGATAAATATTGACGAGAATAAGGTTAAGAAATACTTCTTAGAAAATTTCATAGAAAAAATCATTAATAAAAGAAGACAGAGAAAAAGCTCCTAAAAGAAAGGGAAGGAGAGAAAGAACTATATAACTAAGTAAAAGAAAGAATAATTAAAGTAAAACCTTCAGATACTGAAAAGGTTAAGGGAGCAATGGTGGAAGGAGGGGAAGGGGAAGGAGCAATGACAGTGGTGGTTATATAGAGAGCCTATGGGAAAAGAGTTAAGTCATATTTGTTGTTCAGTATTTCAATGCTGTCCAACTCTTCATTAGTCCATTTGGGCTTTTCTTTGCAGAAATCCTAGAGTGGTTTGCCATTTTCTTCCCCAGCTCATTTTACAGATGAGAAAAATGAGGCAAATAGGGTTAAGTGACTTGCCCAGGGTCACACAGCTAGTAAATGTCTGAGGCCAGATTTGAGCTCACAAAAATAAGTTTTCTTACTCTAGCACTGATACTCTATGCACTGCTAACCCTTATAGTATTAATAACTCAGTACAAATGCTTATACTAGAATTGAAAACAATTAGTTATGATGAGATAAGGTGGTATAATTAACAGAGTCCTAGATTTTCCATTAGAAAGACCAGTGTTCAAATCCCAAACATGACACTGAACTGTGTATCAATAGGCAAGTCATTTAAATCCCTTGAGCCTCTGAGGCCTGATCTGAATTCAAGTCTTCTTGACTTCAGGCCTGGAACTCTATACACTGTGCCACTTATAAATCAGAGCAGTTTAAGCAAAACTATTCATACTCCCTTCCAGTTCCTTCCTTACTTAACACTTCAGAGCACTAGGATATACCTGGATCCATGGAGATCTCAGACCATCTACAAGTTAGTAGATAGCTTTCAGAAGTTACAGTGTCCAAAAAAAATAGTCATTATTCTGTGGCTGACTTTGTGATGAAGCTCTAAACTAAGCCAAACTAGTCTATAGACAATCGACATACAACATCATCTATTTTCAGGACTATACTCAAAGCTTTACCATTTTTGTGGTATTTGCCATAAAAAAAATGCTGAACTGGAACCCCCAATTTGGGTCAACTCCAAATTTCTGAATGGGAGGCTTTGTACACAGTAGGCACTTGAGAAATGTTGAATAAATTGTCATGAGATCTTGGATTAAGAGCTGCGAGTGACCTTTCTGAGGTTGGTCTTCTGGTCTTATCCCCCTATTTTTAGTCTTCTCAGGCTATATACCAAATTATAGATATTTTCTATTTTGTTTTCAAAATTATGTTTTCAACGAATTAACTCATCAGTTGTTTTGACTGGCTTTTCCCATTGAATTAACCAGTTGAAAGAACCCTGAAATTGGAGTAAAGAGATCTGTCCTTATGATCCCGTGTCATCCTTGACTCCTTTCTCTTTCTCACACCTCATATCCAATCAATGGCCAAGTTCCATTGTCAGAAGATCTCTCCTAAATGTCCCCTTTACTCCTCTGACACTGCATCCTGGTGCAGGCCCTCATCATAGAACACCTGAATGATTGCCTGCCTCAAGTCCCTTCCCATTCCTGTCCAAGTGATCTTCTTAAAGTACAGATCTGGCAATGCATCCTGTCCCCCCAACACTCAGTAACCTCTGGTGGCTCCCTATTACCTCTCGGATCAAAGCCTTCTGTGATCTGGCCCCTTCCTACCTTTCCAGTTTTCTTATAGCTTACTTGTTTCTATGTACTCTGTGATCAGGGACACTGGCCCTGTGGTCAACCCATGAACAATCCATTTCTAGACTAAACGTTTTTTCCAGCTGTCCCCCATTCCCCCTTCTCTCCCTCCTCAGTTCTGCCTCTTGGGTTTCCCTGACTTCTGTTAAATCTCAGCTAAAATATCACTTTTTATTAGACAATTTTCCCATTTTTTCCTTAATGTTCATGCCTTGCCTTTGTTGATTACCTCTGATTTATCCTGCATATAGCTTGCTTGTGCTTAGTTGTTTGCATCTCATCTCCCCCATTATACTGTGAACTCCCTGAGAGTAGGGACTGTCTTTTGCCTCTCTTGGTTTCCCCGCTGCTTAGGACAGTGCCTGGAAATACCAGGTGATTACTCAATGCTTGTTGACTTGACCCGAGCTCAAGCTGTAACTTTCCTAAGTAACTGTCTATGTGATCCCAGGCAAGTCATTTGACACCCGTGAATCTCCATTTCTTCACTTGTAAAATGGCAATAATAACACTTGTTCTATCTTCATCACGGGCCTTTTTTTAAAATGAGGAAATAATTAATTAATTCATAGTATCTAAGATTATGATGACCATCACTATTTTGAACAAAATGACTGGTTATTTATTTTTACGTAGATGTAGCCTCTGTAGAAACTTCTGGAAATGTAATGGGTACATTCCTATCTCTTCCTTGACCTTGGTCATTAGTTAACATTGCTGAAGCACTTTCCTAGAGAGCTATTTTTTATTTTATTCTCATAGAGGATTCTGAAGTCATGATCACTTGGCTTCCTTGACATCTGAGATGAGTCCTTGAGATTCTGGACTAGTTGCTCCAGCAGCCGGGGGTGTTCAGATGTTTTCCTAAATGATTTATCTTTTTGGCTGGTATTTGGGTCAAAGCCAGTGTTGGAGGCCATTGGGCAGGTGGTCCTGATTCACTCATGCTGCCAAATGTTCTGCTCTAGCAGAAGGGCCCAGACCCTTGAGTTTTCTTCTGTTCAGGGAAAAGCAAGCTTGAAAGTGGAAAATAGGAGACCATATGGCTTGATCCTTAACCCAAATAGCCCATAATGCTTCCGTTGGGCAAATCAGCATTTCTTTTTTTAAAGTTGCAACATCATTAATTTTCCCTCCAAGATTTGAGAGTGAGAAATGGGTGTGGGAGGATATGGATCATTCAATTAAACCAAGTAAAAGTCTAGATATGAAATTTCCCTGTAGTATACAACTCTCCCAATGGTCAAGAGCATTTTTACTTTTGTTTTTTAATAAAAATCTTCAATTATCAAGCATTTATTTTTCCTTCCTTTCTAATCTACTGGGTAAAAAAGAACAGCAAATCTCAGTCAAGAAAAACAAACACCCACATTTGTCACATCCAAAGATATTTAGCCCATTTTGCATATTAGACCCTTATCTCTCTGTCAGGAGATGGGCAGGATTCTTTATCATTGATCCTCGGGAATCATAGTTAATCATCAGAATTCTTAAGTTCTTCAGAATATTTCTTTCTTTTTTGATACAGCATTATTTCAACTAATAAATCTCAAGCAATGTTTCTCAAACACTGCCCAGTGATCAAAACTCTCCTGTTCACCTTTTCACCCACCTGTCCACCTTTTCACCCTCCTACCATGAAAACTCTAGATTGAGGACCAAGAACCACTCAGGGAAGGAACAGAGTAAGATTATCAGTCAGTCATTTTTCAGTCATTTCCATGTGACCCCTTTTGGGGTTTTCTTGGTGAAGATATCAGAGTGGTTTGCCATTTCCTTCTCCAGCTCACTTTATAGATGAGGAAACTGAGACGAACAGGATGAAGCGACTTGCTTGGAGTCACACAACTAGTAAGTGTCTGAGGCCAGATTTGAACTCAGGAAGATGAGTCTAGGCCCAGAATTCTATCTATAGACTCGATGGACTTTGAGGCACTTTGAGAACAAGTGAACTTTGAGAGCACAGTCTCATTTTTGTGTGCAAAAACATAGGCAATATAGGGTCATAGATTTAGAGACCTTTGCAGGTTATCTATTCTTTGAAATTGCCTACTTTCGTGGTACAATTATTTGTATGTGACTTTTTTTGCCTTTCTTTATATCTCCAAAACTTAGCAAAATGTCAGGCACATGTCTGAGAGAATCAAGTACTGAGAGGTAGGGAAAATGTCACTGGTAGGTTCTATCATGGAAGAGGAGGGGATATGGTAGGGTTGATTTCCTCCCACCATGATGGGGAGAAAATGTTTCTGTATTGTAGGGAGGTTTGGCAGACTGCCTGCCTGCTGTGTCTGGAGTTCTTCTGCATAAATGTCCAGAGAAATGTTCCAACAATTGCAGCCAATTGCTACCAGAGCATCACGCTGGATGAACTTCACTTCATGGCAGATTCTCTCTCTTGCTTACCCAAAGGCTCACACACCAGGTAAAAGGAAAAGCATTGTTTGTTATATTTCTGTACTTTAAAAAATATTTTGGAACTTGTATATTTTCTCCTTGTTTGATAAACAACTCAAGACCATTTATCCTATTATATTCTTTTAGTGTTGCCTTGTTTTGTGTAATTTTGGACTTGAGCATCTAATTGAGATGAGAGTGAATATGACCATTCAAAAAAAAAACACCATAGGGTTTTATTTGCAAACATTGAGATTAATAGACATGTTCAGCATTTT
Source organism: Bettongia penicillata ogilbyi (assembly GCA_023548195.1). Classification (NCBI taxonomy): domain Eukaryota; kingdom Metazoa; phylum Chordata; class Mammalia; order Diprotodontia; family Potoroidae; genus Bettongia; species Bettongia penicillata. The sequence continues at coordinate 3,665,573 of JAJHZJ010000654.1, forward strand.
GAAATTGTTTGACTGGGAGAGTCAAATTGAATATTATTTATAAGATAATTAGTTTTGAAGTCAGGTCCTGTGGCAGGTAAATGGTATAGTGGATAGAATGCTGGGGCCGGAGTCAGGAAGACATGAGTTCAACCTCAGATACTTACTACCTGTGTGATCCTGGGCAAGTCACTTAGCTTTTGTTTGCCTGAGTTTCCTCATCTGTAAAATGGAGGTAATAATCACTATGTACTGGGGTTATTGTGAGTATCAAAATGTGTGCTTAGCATAATGGATGGTACATAGCAAGCCTATGCAAATATTGGTGATAATGAAGATGAGGAAGAGGATGATTATTCCAAGGTGTCCAAGGGATGGGTCAGAGCACTCTTTCTCCTTTCTACTGAATTCAGTGTAACTCTTGATGGTAAGACGGATAAGAGGGAGAAAAGGATATTTATGGACTCCTGTCCTCAGGTCTTGTCCCTTCCTCTCAGTATTAGGGGCAGAAGATCACTTCTGTCAGAGTTCAAACTCTCCTTCTGCCTGTGCCCTCTTCTTGGGTCTCCAAGTTTCTGATCACCGAAAGGGCAATCCCGTGTGGTGAGACTATTGCTTCCTTTTCAGCTGTGATGTAGAACCATGGAACTTTAGATATGGAAGGGACTTTATAAAGAATGAATGAAAAACCACGTATTAAACACCTACTATGTGCCAAGAACTGCACTAAACTTAATCTTATGTATTTTCTAGTGTTAACTGCACATTTTGTTAAATGGGAACCTGAGGATGATGAGGATTAGTAGACTGCCTCAAATCACAGAGCTAGATAGCATAGTCAACAACCAATCAATCCATAATACAAGGTTCTATGCTAGGCATTGTAATACATATGTGTGTGTCTGTCTGTCTATCTATCTATCTATCTATCTATCTATCTATCTATCTATCTATCTATCTATCTATTTATCTATCTATCATTCTATCTGTCCATCTTTCCATCTGTCCATCTATCTATCTATCATCTATCTATCTATCTATCTATCATTCCATCTGTCCATCTGTCTATCTATCTATCTATATATCTATCATTCTATCTGTCCATCTTTCCATCTGTCCATCTGTCTATCTATCTATCTATCTATCTATCTATCTATCTATCTATCTATCTATCTATCATTCTATCTGTCCATCTTTCCATCTGTCCATCTTTCCATCTGTCCATCTGTCTATCTATCTATCTATCTATCTATCTATCTATCTATCTATCTATCATTCTATCTGTCCATCTTTCCATCTGTCCATCTGTCTATCTATCTATCTATCCATCCATCATTCTATCTGTCCATCTTTCCATCTGTCCATCTATCTATCTATCTATCTATCTATCTATCTATCTATCTATCTATCTATCTATCTATCTGTCTGTCTGTCTGTCTGTCTGTCTGTCTATCTATCTATCTATCATTCTATCTGTCCATCTTTCCATCTGTCTATCTATCTATCTATCTATCTATCATTCTATCATTCTATCTGTCCATCTTTCCATCTGTCCATCTATCTATCTATCTATCCATCATTCTATCTGTCCATCTTTCCATCTGTCCATCTATCTATCTATCATTCTATCTGTCCATCTTTCCATCTGTCCATCTGTCTATCTATCTATCTATCTATCTATCTATCTATCTATCTATCATTCTATCATTCTATCTGTCCATCTTTCCATCTATCTATCTATCTATCCATCATTCTATCTGTCCATCTTTCCATCTGTCCATCTATCTATCTATCATTCTATCTGTCCATCTTTCCATCTGTCCATCTGTCTATCTATCTATCTATCTATCTATCAATCTATCTATCTATCTATCTATCCATCCATCCATCCATCCATCCATCCATCCATCCATCCATCCATCCATCCATCCATCCATCCATCCATCCATCCATCTATCTATCTATCTATCTATCTATCTATCTATCTATCTATCTATCTATCTATCATTCTATCTGTCCATCTTTCCATCTGTCTATCTATCTATCTATCTATCTATCTATCTATCTATCTATCTATCTATCTATCTATCATCTCTCTCTGTCTCTGTTTCTCTCTCTCTCTTTCTTTCCCCCTTGCTATTGTCTGTGCCTCTCCTTGCTCAAGAAGTTTCCCTGTTGTCCCTAGGATCAAATAAAACTTCTCTGTTGTGTAAAATCCTTCAGCCCCAGTTTCAACCTTTCAATACATTATTGTCACTTCTATACTCCACACTCCAACCAAACCAGCACACTCTCCATTATCTATACACAGCCTTCCATTTCCCATTTCCAATTCTTTGCCCAGGCTGTGCTCTAGGTCTGGAAGGTACTCCTTCCTCACCCCTAGCTCTTAAAATCCTTAATTTTCTTTAAGGCACAGTTCAAGTACTATGTCATATATAAGAAATTTCCTCATCACTTCTTAGTGTACTTCTCTACTCCCTGATATTACTCTATATATATATAGTATTTATCTGTATGTTTATCACATTTATTTATCTGTACATGTTATTTATTGTACTTATCTGTACGTATTATTCCTTCCCAATAGAATATAAACTCCTAGAGGCCAGGGAATATTTTAATTTTTCCTTTGAAATTCCAAGGCCTAGTACAATGTTTGGGACCTTAAAAATGTTGGTATTTAAAAATGCTTTTTGAATGAATAAATAAAAGAACCATTTACTGCCTTGCCAGTTCCACCAAGGCTCTTCTTCATCACCTCAGTGACCATACACTGTCACTGAGGAAGGAGTTGAGAACGTGCTTTTCGATGTGACACATCAGGCTGCTAAAGCAGAAAAGCAGAGTTGGGAAGGTCAGCTCAGAGATTCACAGGAGATGGAGGTGGTGCTGACTTGGTGGCAGGGCCCAGAAACCTCAGACCTTTATCTGGCGTGACCCTTCTCTGTCTCTATCACTGATCCAGGAAGGTTTCATTGGCATCAGATACTCCATGAAATAGAACCTCTCCCAAACACTTGGCTTAAAAGTAGGCAATCAACACCTTGACATACAAGCTGGAAGGAAAGTGTAATCCAGTCACAGATGCACTTTCTGAAAGATAAGCCAGTCACTGTCTAATTGACAAGGTCCTTTGTAAAATCTATTATCAAGTTGTATGCAGTCATGGTTATGCTTGTAAACTTCAGCAGTAAGATTTGAAGGGGTCAGGAATTACTTTCTCTTTTCCCTCTTCCACCCCTCCTTCCTCTGCTCAAAGAAAGGACCTTCGAGGCCAAATAACTGTCAATTCCTGCTCACAGTGCCAGCCAAATCCTTAGAAGGCGGCAGATGCTAGTATTCCCTTAGGGGTGTAACGAAGAGACTGGGGTTTCTAGTACTGTGGATCACCAATCCCCATCTGGTTTGCTTCCCGTTATCCATTGGAATTAGTTGAGTTTCATTAACTTTTTGAAAACGAATTTGCTAATAAGGCATAGTGAGGACAGTAGCTGTAAAACAATCTTTCCAATTTGGGGTACAGTCTTCCCTTGCACATATCAGATCCTTAGGGAGAGTGAGCTCACGCTTAAAGCTCAATGATTAGGACACATATGTATAGAAAACCTGTGTCCTGACTTCTGATTCCAGAAGTCTTTTGTTCCCTTTGTGGAGTCCTTGTAAGTTTTCTCTTATGCTCTCCCTGCTCTCCAAGGGTTAATGTCTTTCTAAAGTCTATAGCCAGTGTTTTTCTGTCAAGAAGAGTCAAAATCCCTAAGGTGACTGATATCCTCAGGGAACTATTCTTATTTTTCCATCTTCAAATGTTTCTTCTGTTGTTGGACACCAGTAGATTCTATTCTGACTCCATTTGGGATATTTGTGGATCAAGTAGGGTCTTTGATGGCTCTGAAGGGTCTCCTGGTCCCCTGGACAATCCACCCTACAGAATACTTATTTACTTACTGTCAAAAAAGAATAAACACAAAAGAAACATAGCTAATGTGTACTCACAGACATGTGGCAAACTAGGTAGGGGAGAGAGCAGCTGTTCATTCCCTACCTGACCACTCACAGCAAATTCTGCCTCACTTGTCTCCTAGAAGGGAAATAAATAAAAATGGAGGGGGTGGATGACTCCCTTTGTACACATAATCAGTTCTGGCTCAATTCATGAGTCACTAATCATTCTGGCTCCTGAAGCAATGATGAGACTCTTCCTTACTCTGTAATACCAGTTCCTTAGTCACTCAAGGCAGGAAGTGGGCTCATCATTCTTCCACACATGATTGGATTAGAAACAGGAAGAGAATATCTGGGCATATACTCCAAGGACTAGAACCAGGGAGGGAATAATCGTACTTATTTCAAAGACTGCAACTTCACCCTCCATTGGTCAGTCCTCTATTATATACTCAACCCTTTCATTTTACAGATAAAGAAGATGAGATTCAGTGGGGTTAAATTATTTGCCTAAAGTCATACAGAGAGTAAATGTCAGACCTTGGATTTCCTCTGATGATTGCACCCAGTCAACCAAAAGTTGCTGGAAGCCCTTTTGATGGTACCTCCAAAACACCTTTCATGTATGATCTTCCTTTCAGCCCACATTGAAACCCTCTGCCCTCCTCCTTCAAGACACAACTCAAACATCATCTACATGCAGCCTTTGATTAATTGTGGCAGAATGATTAATTAGGGTACAGTGTTCACCTCAACGGAAGGAATGGAATTCAAGTGCAAAACACAGAAGCATTTATTGGGCGAGTCCAGCATCCTCGTGAGAACAGTAGTCCTGGTCTGACTGCCTCAAAGACTGGATCCCACCCACTATAATGCTCTCATTCCCTATCTACCTTGTATGTATTTGTATTTATTCTCTTTACATTTATTCTGTATATACTTCCATACCTCCAAAAGGACACAAGCTCTTTGGAAGAGACATTGCATTATTTATTCTTATTGACCTACCATTATGACAATAATAATAAATGCTTATTGCTTGATGATGTATCCTCTTCACGTTAAATTCTAACCCCTTTGAGAGAGAGATCTGTATTTTGGTACATTTTGTAGATCCCCTAGCGTATGCCTCACACCTAGCTGAAAACCAGTTTTTTGACTTGAAGTGATGTCTAAAAGGGTACCATGGGTGATTCATTATTCAGAGTTAAACATTGCTCTCTCCTTGCATCTTCTTTACATCTGGAAATGCCCCTGGGAGGGATTACTTACCCAGATCCCAGTACCTGAGTATAATTTTAGCCAGGGCATGATCACTGTCTTCAGATATTTGAAGAGCTGTCCTATGGAAAAAGGATTAAGCTTGCCTTACTGAGCCCCCAAGAGTAGACACCCAGAACAATTGTGTAATAATTGGAAAGAAAAAAATCTAGGTTTGGTGTCAGTCAAAACTTCCTTACAATTGGGGTCATCCAAAAGTGGATTGGGTGACCCTTGGGAGTAGTGGTTTCACCCCTTCCCCATTGGAGGTTTTTAAGCCCTGCCCAGGCTGAATGAAACCTTGTCAAGTATGCCAAAGACGGGGTAGGTACAGGTGAGATCAGATAGCTTCTGAGATCCCTTCCTCCACAGAGATTCAGTGAAATAAGATGATTGATTGGATGTCAGGGTGTAAGGTCAGAGGATGGAAATGGCAGAGAAGTGGATGGAAAGGCCCAATAATAATAGTAGGCAGACATATAGGGGAGTATATAGTACACCCAGCACCTTAGAGTCTGCATATGTATTAGGCATGTATAAAGGCCATGAGGACTCACTTGCCTGGTTGCTGAGCCAAACTCCACGGAAACATTAAAGGGTCAATGCCCACCCTTCAGGTCTCTCTGCCCAGTGGGCCATACAATAATAAGCAAGGCTGAGCTCTGGAGGGCTGGTCGGGGTGGTGGTGGGCCTTCTTCCCTTCAGTGGGCTGTTTTGTGAGGCCTCTTAGACAAGCCTGTGTCTGGGATGAGACCCACTCCTATCTGTATCTTCTTTCCTTTGACAGAGGGCCTTGTGAGATCAGCTGAGAGGGAAAGAGTTGCTCACAGAGAGAAAAACTACTGGAAAGAAAAGAACCCATGTGGCATTTATTGGTCTGTATCTGTGGAGGTGAAATGTGAAAAGGGCTGAGGAGCAGTTCTTTTGCAAATGCCCCAGTGAGGTTTGTATAGTAGCCTCTCAACTGATTGTAATTCTACTAGGACTTTCTTGCTTTTTGGGGTTAAACCTGCCTGTTCCTGGCCTGATTCGCAGTTGTTCCCTGGGTACATATTTCTACTTCCTCCCTCTTCTTCCCTGGCTGAGGAGGACCCCTTAAATCAGAAGCCCAAACAGAATCATTCCTCAAGGAATCCAAGGTAGGGGGTAGAACTGAAGCACTAGGAACCTGGCTTTCCTCCTGAAGAGATGGCCAAGGCAGAGTAAAGAATTGGACGGTGGGGAAAAGATGTTGATTGGTGACCATTGCCAGCCCCTGTGGCCTCAGCCTAGTGGTGCCCAATTAGGTGTGAGTGCCGTATATACCTTATCTCATCTGAGCCTCAAAACAAGCTTAAGAGATCCAAAGAAAGGCAAACCTCACACTTTCATTTTTCTACACACACTTGGCAACGGGTGTGAGTGAGAATGGGCACATGTGTTCTCAGGGCACCTAGATGGTTTGATGGGTAGGCTGATGGGCCTGAAGTCAGGAAGACCAGAGTTCAAATTTAGCTTCCGACGCTGCCAGTTATGTGACACCAAAGAAGTCACAACGTCTGTTGGCCTCAATTTCCTCATGTGTAAAACAGGAATTAATAATAGCACCTACATTGCAGAGTTGTGAGAAATGAATGAAATATTTATATAGTGCTCAGTACAGTGCCTGGCACTGTGTAAATGTTAGCTGTGATGATGATGATGATGATGTGGGGATTGGGGAATCAAAATACATTGGAACTAGTCACAGAGTGACTTATTCCTGGGTTATTATTGATGCAAGCTAGTATGCTTAAGTGTACTTTGATTAAATTCATCAACTAATTGCTTTTAATTAGTTAAATTTGATTAATTTTGTTCAGTCTGGTTTGAGTCTTTGTGACCCTGTTAACCATCCTGTCCATGCGACTTTCTTGGCAAAGATGCCAGAGTGGTTCATCATTTCCTTCTCCAGGGGATTAAGGTAAGTAGAGGTTCCATGACTTGCTCAGGGTCACACATCTAGTGTCTAAGGCTGAATTGGAACTCAAGTTGTCCTGACTCCACACCCAGTGCTCTATCCACTGAGCCACCTAGTTGCATCCTTAAATTGATTAAACACATATGTTGAAGATACAGTGCAGCAAAGTGAAAAGAGCATTGGGTTGAAGGTCGGCAAGTCTGTGGGTTTTACTTTTATTTTGCCACCTTGGGCAAGTCACCATCTGTTGGGACCTCGCTTCTATATCATCTACAAGGCAAGGGGCTTAGAATGTCAGAAAATGGCATCAGAGAACACAGTAATTTCCTTGCTAATGGGGAATATTTGGGTCTTTCTTGGAAAACATTTATTTCCAGTGAAGAAGAGGTAGAAGGAGAGGGAAAGAAACGTCTGAACTGTTCCCTGAATTATCCAGCCTTTGTTTTTGCCTCCTATGACATTTTAATTGATGCCTACAACCAGGAACTATCCACAGAATTGGTTGTTACTTTCAATAGAGGTGATAGACTTCCACTAAAGTTCTGCTTCCGTGCCTCATCAGGGCATGCAAGTGAGCTGTGTTCTTGAAGGCTCTGTAAGGCAATCACAGGCTTTGGCAGGTCAGACTCACAGAGGTTGATGGCTGGGAGGGACCTCAGTGGTCAGCCCATACACCAAATGAGCTCCCACTATTATATAACTGACAAGCGGTTATCCAGCCACTGCTAGATGCCTTCCAAGAAGGGGAAACTCCTAACACTTTGGAACAGCTCCAGTAGGGAGTTTTTCCTGATATTAGGCCTAAACTTGCAAATTCCACCTTCGCAAGTTGGAACCTTCTCTGCTCTCCAGAGCTAAGTGGCACAAGTTTATTCTCTAGCTGGCTGGGTCATAAGACTCTAGTTACCCCTTGGGTCTGATGGCTAAAAGTTTCTGCCACTGGTTCTCAGGGTTACCATTATAGTTTCGTGTTGGGGAGTACATGCTTCCGGTATGTGCCTCTGTCAGAGTACCATTAATGACTCCAGGACTGGAGGATGTATGTAGGCTTTCTCATCCCCTCCCTTTTCTTAGATATGCTGATAATTTTCCTTTCTCCCATTTCCTTCTTTCCTGTCCTCCTCTTCTTCCTTCTTTCTCATCAGCCTGTTCTCTGCTCCTCTTTTCCATAATTTGAGTCAATCAAGTCACCATGTGATGTTTGAGACCTTATCAATCATCCTTCCCAGATATGAAAGGGTCAGCAGGTGCCTTGACCCAGGAAACAGCCTTGGGTCTCTCAATGAGGTATAAATGGGTCCATCCACATATTTCTTAGGGAGAGGCAAACAAATCCTGAATTACCACAGCAGGTTGATCAGGATTGCCTAGAGAGGATGCTTTGAAAGACTGATACTTTCAGCCACAGAGAACTTCCTCCACCAATACATAGATTTACATCTACTTTATGACAAGTTCCTACCTACCCAGTAGGGCTTTTTGGGTAAAGTATCAGTTTAACTTTATTTCATTTTATTTTGATATTGTTTATATTTCTGAATTTTCATTTAGATGAAATAAAAATTTACATTTAGATGAAAGATAGGCTAGGGAATAGAATAGGATAGGATGGGATAGAAGAAATAGGAGAGGAAAGAGACTAGATCTGTAATTTCACTGGTCTAGGGAATTCCATGATGAAGAAATTCCTCCTATCAGTGCAGGTTGGTAGCTTCTCTGCTACTTAGTCTTTACCCTCAAGAAGCTTACAATCTAATGAGAAGACAACATGCAAACAAATACATACAAAATAAGCTATATATGGATAAATAGGAAGTGGTAATAGAGGAAGGCAAATAATGCTCATTGAATTAAAATATGGTCTGTACCAGCATCTGGTGCATGTGCAGAGCATCACTGAAACTTACCTAGAGAGGTGGTCTTTCTGGCTTTATCTACTTTGTCATGCTATTTTTCTTACATAAAGGTACTTAGTAAATAATTTTACCCCTAGAGTGGTGTGGTGTGGTGTGGTTCAGTGGTAAAATTATAGTCTCCCTGACACAGAAATGAAATCTTCATGTTGGAAAAATACTAGGAGGTTGAATGACTGTCCAAAGGACCAATTCAGGGAAAGGGAGTAGAATCCACACCCCTACCTCACTGCTCCCTTCACTGAACAGTGTAGCCTATAGAGTTGTCCCTTGATCTCCTCAAATTGACCCTGTGCTTAGTGGGGGTACAAAGGGATGGAGGGTTTGTTGTCATAGGGGAATATTAATATAAGAATCACAATAGCTAAGACTTTTATGTAACAGGAGTTTGGTGCATGCCCAGATTGCAGCTGCCATTTGGGAGATGCCAGGGACCTTTTCCGATGAGATGGGAGATCCAGCTCTTCCATGGATATTCTGCATTGACCTACCTTGTGGTTGCAAGCAGACTTTTTCCACTGCCTACATGGCCACAACTGGCTGCATCTTTAAAGTTATCTGACTGGGATATTCTTGCTCTCTCTTTCCTATGTTGTCCAGGAGTGAAGGACTTCTTTAGTCACAGCAAGGGAACAATGTATTCTGAAAATAAACTGTGAACTCTCTGAAGAGAAAATTTGAACCAATGGAAGCTAAGAAAATAATCAAGACTACAAAAAAGAGAATTCATCATATAGGGAGAGGGCAGAGTAAACCAAGACTGGTCAGACAGGAAGAACGTCAAAGCAAAGCAGTTGTCATAAGACCCCCAAGGAGAAGAGGAATATCTAGAAAAAAAGTATAAATAAAAATATATAAATATGCATAGTAAATAAAAAAGTATAAAATACGGGAAGGTCAAGAAGCAGCAGGACCAAAAGAAAAAGCTGTTATTAGACTTAGCAATAAAAAAAAGTCATTGGAGACCTTTGAGAAAGTGGTTTCATTTGAGGGGGTGTAGAGAGAGGTCAAATGGCAAAGAGTTTGACAAACGACAGGAGTAGACACTGATGGCATGGTAAGTTTCAACAAGTGGAAATTAGTTTAGATTTGTAAGGAGGCAAAGTGTGATTTGATTGCTATGACATGCGGTTAGCCCTTCCTTTGTTTAGAATTTCTTTTAATAATAATTACTTTTTATTTTTTAAAAAGAATTCATTGAAACTCTAGAAGCTACAAACTAATGATGCTTCACAGACCGAATGTCAGGTCATGGAAGATTTCCCATCAAGAAAATTGTTCATCTCAGGAGAACTCCACCTTCCCTCCATCTCTCAAAATAAAACAAAACAAACAACAAACCCCAAGCCCAGCATCTCTCCAGTCGCTGAGCTTCATAACTTTAGACTTTTCCATGGCTCTGCTTTCTCTAATCTTCTCCCACCTCCATTGTGAATCCTACCTCCAAGTCTCTATTATGTGTCCCACTGTTACTACTCATACCATTACTGCCCTTATTCATGCCTTCAGTCCTTTCCCACAGGGACCTACTACACTATTCCCTCCTTGGTCTCCCTGGTTCCATTGTCTCCTATCTTCCACGTGTTCTTCTCACACCTGCAAGAATGTCTAAAATTGGGAGAATGCAACAGGGGGTGGGGGTGGGGATTGGGGGAGCTTTAGTCAATGGTGGAGAAGAGAAATCTCCCCCACTTTTCACCCCCTAAGAGTACTGAAAAATCCTAGGAGAGAGATGAGATATAACACACCTGACTTTCAGGGACTAGGGCCAGAGAATCACTGTTACATATTTAACCCTTTAAAATTAGCAAAGCACTTCGCATAAACTAATCTTATTTGATTCTCACAACTCTCTGGGATGTAGGTATTACTATTATCCCCATTTTGAAGATGAAAATGTTGAGATTAAGATGGCTTAAATCACTCATCCAGGGTCACATTGTAAACATAAAACCCAAGTCTCCCTGCCTCCAGGTCCAGTGCTCTGTTCATTGTCATGGGAGACCACTTGGGGACAAAAAGAGATGCCAGTACTAAATGGTACTGAAAACCCCCTGAAGTTCATGTATGTAAACTCCTTCTCCCTCTTCCTCTCCATTTCTGTGTCCTGATCGTTGTATTTATTTATTTATATTTGTATTTATGTATTTATATATATTTATATATGTATATAAAGTATATATACTCTACACACAACATATGTGTATATGTATAAATATATGTATATGTTTATATACACATATACGTATATGTATATATACACATATATACGTGTGTGTACATACCTATAACTGATGGGGTGCTTGGGTACCTGTGCTTGGACCCCAATTCTAAAATCACATTTCTCTTTAAAAATCACATTTCTCCCTAACCTCAAAACACTATCCCAGGCAGTTCTCCCCAGCCCAAAGACGTCGCCTACCCCAGCAACAACCGTTATCTCCCTTTCTGATACAGTAGCCAGCTGCACCTATAAAATTTATTAGTCCAAACCAGCTGTGTACTGGCTGAATGGGCTGTGCACTGGGTCAAAATGACATTTACTACTCACTGACCAATCATATGTATCCTAGACTTAGACATACATATACTCCCTTACATTTATCTTGTCTAACAAGACATTGATGAGGGCAACCTGGTATTTCTGAGTCAGCCCTGACTGTTAGTTGACTTAGTGATGTTTCAGGCCTAAAACTATACCTCCAGGTAGCCCCCCACCTTGGGCTATTTCCCGATGAACTCTGGGTAAAATACCTGTGCAGTAGATACTAAAAGTGCATGTTCCTTTAAGAATTAAACACTCCTTAACCACTCTCTAATCCTGCCTTGAATCACCTACTTAGCATATTTGACACATATTTTACTATAGACTATCCTACATAAACTTTACCTGTACCCCTCTAAGGTTGACTCTTGCCCTCTGAAAAGCATAATAAATCTTTACCACGTTGACCTCAACAATGCTTGAGTCTATGAATTCTTCTCCAGACAGCCCATGCAGGGAACTCCAGCCTTGGGGTTCCTGTACCCCTATCTCTCCAGCCCTCATCATAAACAAGTAGTCTCCTATTCCCTCCATAACCAGAATTATACCAAGCTGTGATAGTCCCTTTTTCCATATGTACTATTCAAGATATACTCTTCCTGGGACTTCTGTTTTTTCCTTTTAAGGCTTCCACTGATCTTCATTTTCATCTGATTTCATTTGTAGAAAGTTACTAGTGTTGAGGGTAGGTGGAGAAGTGGGGTGGACTTTGCCCTTAGCCTCTACCAAGAACAACCTTGGTTATTTATATACAATTGATTGCACTCTTTCAGGGTGTGTGAAAATAAGTTTCAAGATACTTTGATCAATAATGGGAAACATAAGTATGCTGTACCAGCTAGATCTTAGAGCATTATTTATATTTTAAAACTGGCTGAGTAAACTCCTGGTTTCTCAATGGCTCTTTGAATAAGCCAAGGACTTTAGAGATAATGATAATGAGACAAGAATAAGATGCTGATGCTGATGATAATTCACAGACATATAGCTTAAAGGTTTGCAAAGCATTTAACCTAAATTATCTCTTTTGATTTGAAATGGAAAAGGATGGTAATTAAAATAACTTCCCTCCACTAAAAATCTTCATTCAAATATAATATGAGATAGGGCACTTTAATGTGTTTCAAAAGTTTCCAGTTTGGGTTACTGAACTCTTGTTATGGCATTTGTTTCATGAAATGACTTCAAATCTCATGATTTTCATGCTTTAAACGTGGTTTAATGGCTTCTGCAAGTTTAAAATGGAAAATTTGGCTTTTTTCTTTCCTAAGTGTTCTTTCCACAACAGTGATTATTCTGTGGAAGCTCGCTGATACTATGATCTTTTCCATACAAAGATAAAATGAAAAATGATTTCTGCCCTGGAGGCATTTAAATTCTACTGGAGGCTTAAAAACAAAGATTTTTACTGATGCCTTTAACTTTTTACATCACAGTCATTTGTATATATACCAACCTCTCCCACTGAACCAGGCCTTGTAGCCAAAACAAACCAGCAAACAGTTAAGCAAAAGCAATCAACAGTGACCAGTCTGACAATGTATGCAACATTCTGCCCTGGTAGTCCCCGCTTATCAGATGAGAAGAGGGAAGCAATTTTATTATGTGTTCTCTCTAGTTTCATTATCCATTTTTCAGTTACTCAGAGTTCAACTTCTTTTTAAAGATCTTTTAATTTACATTGTTTCAGTCATTGTGTAGATCCCTCCCTCCCCATTTTCTCTTTTCCCTCACTTTGTATCACTTCACAGGGGTCTACCTCTGTTCTAAATACCTCATTTAAAAAAAAAAGTCCTCCTGGAAAGAACAGATGGAGTCTGAATACAGACTGAAGCATATGATTTTTCACTTTCTTTCTCCTTCCTTCCCTTCCTCCTTTCTTTTTCTCCTTCCTTTCTACTTTGCTTCCATCCTCCCTCCCTTCCTCCCTTTTTTCTCTCCTACAAAATTACTAACATGAAAATATGTTTTACATGATTGCACATTTATAAACTACATGAAATTACTCACTGTCTCAAGGAGGGGAGAAGAGAAGGAGGGAGGGAAAGAATTTAAAATTCAAAATTTTTAAAAATAATAATTCTTTTTTTCATGTAATTGGGGGAAAATACAATTTTATTTTAAAAATTCTCCTGTTTGCATACTATTCTTGTGCATAAAATTCTGATCAATAGAAGACAATTGTAGGAAGTTCAAACTTTATAATATTAGGGAAGTAGAACAGAGAAGAATCTGAGAATTACTTCAAGTCATACTCAAAGGAAGAAGGAGAGAAATCTCGAATTTATCAAAAAATGATGTGTATACTTCTATGTGTGTCATTCTCTCAATCCTCATTCATATGGACAGGTTGAGTAACTTGGGGTGGATGACTAGTCCTGCCCTCGGGGTTCCAGGAGTAACCCTGAGGGGCTCTGGCTTTTTACTGTCACCCAGGAGCCATCATCTGGTGTCCCCTACCCACACACATGTCAATCAATCATCTGACATCAGTTAGTTTTTACAAAGGGATGTTTTTGACTTGGGTGCTGCTTCTAGCTCTGGTGACCTTCTACAGTTACTGAATGGACCTTTGATAGCTCTTCTCACCTTTCAGATCATACGGTCCTAACATGTTCATTTCCATTTCTCCATACTCATGCATCTAAGATCAGAAAAGAAGAAACCCAAAAGAAGAGAGGAAATAGGAGTTCCATGTGACTGGATGAGAAAATAAGGCAGCCCATGCCCCTTCCCAACGTGATGGATCTCAACAGTTTCCTTATTTAAAAGGAGGAGGAGGGGAGAGCTAAAGTTCAATTCAAACCTTTTAGCATGCACCCTCAATTCCAGCTCTTTAGCTAATTAGAAGCCTTTCTGTTTTCACAATAAGAGCCTCTCAGTCCAGCACGGGTGGAAGTAGACTCACCAAGCCATCATTTTTTGGCTTAAAAACAGATAGGGAATATTGTGTATGCTCCATATAACCCCCAAAGAAGGGATGACAAAGCATGCTTTAAGGACTGGTTTCTCATTAGATAATCATCATTCCTACCCTGCCCCCATTACAATTGTACAAAGAACAGCTTATACCTTCAGAAAAACAAATGAGGTCCTGGCAGTGCTCCTTACTTAGATAAGCTGTCATAGATGTACCGAATATGAATATATTTAATAAGGTTGTTTGGCTTTCTTATCTTAATTAATTTCTTCCAAATTGAATTTTTGCTATGAAGTAATTCTTAATCAGCTCATGACATTTGGATCGAAATACATTGATTCAACCCTGAGATAAATCATTTCATTCCATGTAGTGCACAGTGACAAAAAGAACGTCTTTAATATTCGCAAGCAGACGTTACAAGAGATGCTCAGACTACATATCATCGAGTGACGTACATTTTGCCCTTACCAAAAGTCACATGAGGCTGTGGTCACATTCTGTTGTGACGTGGAACACATGCTCCAATTAATCTCGGGGCAGAGGCGCTGTGCAGGAGCCATCTGTGCTCCTGTCACTTCAGGGCTGGGTCAACTGAAAGTTCCCCATCCTCGCGGTCTGAGAAGGAAGACCTTTGTCTTAGACTTGCGCTCTGATCTCATTCTGAGGGGCTTTTTTCTCTTTCTCCTTGTGCTGAGAACAAAATCGGAATGCTTGGAAACAGCCTCAGTCTGTGATCCTGCCTTCTTACAAGGGCAGCTAAGCCAGAAAATTCTAAGGGAGGCAGCTGTGGAAGCTTAATTCTGTTCATTATTATAAATAACACTTAAAAAAAATTAGCCACCTCTTTTGCAAGGTCTATTCTGTCATCCCCGCACGGACGTCAGATTTGCTGCGCAAATAGCCTGGCTCAGACAGCACAGTGCCCAGGGATATTGGTGTCTTTAAATCATGAGGTAGTTACAGAACAAGGTGGAGGAAAAAACCCCAACACGAAATAGTTGTTCTTTACATTTACTTGTGCTTAACTGAGAAAATAATTTCAAGCAACCTATCAGCTCCTCTGTATATGGCATTTTTGAGGTTTAAAAAAAATGCTGCGTGGATTATACTTTTGGATTTTCTCCCTTCTCTCTTGTCCTTCCTCCCTCCTGGGTTCCCTATCCCTCCCCTGTCCCTTAGCGTCGTCACGATGACTCGCAGGGAGCTGTCCCTGGTCTCCTTGCCCTTGCCCTCCCTGAGAACACGCCACGCTCCAGGCTGTTCTGACTTCTCATCAAAATTTACCTGTTCAGTGCCCTTTGCCCTTGGGTCCTAGTCCCTGATCGTTAATCTGATAAACACATCAAGGAGAAAGGATTGGGTAACAGTGAACTAATAGAACAATGGATTTATATTCTGAAGACTGGCTCCCGCGTCCCAACTCTACCATTTACTAACTACACAAAATTAGGAAAGTCATTTCCTGCAGCTTCCTGATCGGCAAATCGGGGACATTACAGAGGCACTATTTACGAGGCAGGGTTATTATGAGGACTGAATGAAACAATGCATGTGAAATGCTTCATAAAATATAAAGTACCTCCAAAGGAATGCTCTGAAAATGGGCACAAATGAGCCCAATGTGTTTTTATCACTTTTGAGAAACCTGTTTGCATTTGAAAAGGGGCCAATGTTTTAACACGAGAAATGCTTTTAATGTTGGGAATTTGGGGCATCTTGCTTGGTAGACGTTTGATGTCCTTTGGCAACAATTCAAACTGCTACCATCTAGATGACCATCTAGTCCTCTCCTGTCCTCCCTTTGGTAGAAAGAATAAAATGTTCCTTAATTATATGACATTATAATGTGATATAACTTCCCTAAATATATCAACCCTAAACTAGTTTGGCTGGTTATCAAATACTTTAGCCCTGTTATTCCTTAGTTCTCCATCTATAGGTCTGAAATAATCGCATGTCAGAGTCATAAGTAGCATGTGATGAGCAGGTCTTTGTCCCAAGGCACCACTAACCTACTGAAGGAAGGAGATGCATCTTCCTTGCTTCTTGTAACGTTCAAAATTCATCATTATAATCACTGGACATAAAGTTTCATTTTTGTCTTCACTTCCATTTTTGGAATTATGATTCCAGCCATTTTCCTGGTTTTGTTTCTTTCCTTCTGTAACAATCTATATAGCTTTCCCCATGTTTCTCTGAATTCTTCATATCTGTCATTTTTTCTGTAGCAAAAATATCCCATTTGTATGCAATACTTTTTTTTCAGCTATTTTCTAAATGATGAGTATCCACTTTGCTTCTAGGTTTTTGCTGCATGAATTCTGCTGCTGTGAATATATTGGCTTTCACAAGGACTTTTCAGTCTGACGTCCTCAAGGTCAGTAGTGGTATTGCATTGTCAAAGGGTATGATCATTTGGTTAGAGGCTGTCACCAATAGCATTTCTAAAAATCTGAGTCTCAGATGTGTTAGCAATGGTTTCCTCTGAAACCATTAGATGGTTTCTTTGGGGTTCACTATATTGGACAGGAATACAAGCTCCACTTTTTTTTTCTCCTTTGCCTCAGGCTAATGTTTTGACCAAGAAGAGTTAGAAGAAGGATTTCCCTTGACCTTGAGAGACTAGTTACATATCTGGTCAGAAGAGACCATCATAGCTAAAGAGAACCTGGAAGATCACATGATCCAATAGACAGGTGAGGTCCAGAGGTAAAGTGATTTACTGAAGGTCACACAGCTTTCTACTGTCCCACTGCAGATGATTCCCTTCTTCCCTTTTCCATCCTTATATCCCTTTCCTTTCTGATCCCCACCCCTCACCCCCATTCAGCATATGGAAAAGTCAAAATGAGAAACATTCTCCTAGAACTAGAATAGATAAGAATATTTTTCTTTTTAAATAAACTTTTATTTTGTTCAATATTTACATTTTGTTATATTGTTAATCTATATTTTTAAAATTTGCTAAATATTTACATTTTTACATGTAAATATTTAGTTAAATTTAACATTTATATAAAAAAACTTGAACATTCATTTTTTTAAAAATTGAGCTCCAAATTATTTTCTTCCCTCCCGTTTTCCCCCTACCTCTTGAGAAGGTAAGCAATGTATCAACTATGCATGTGATGTTATGTGATCTGTTGTGGTCTAGGGGTGCTAGGAACCCTGAAATTCAAGGGTAAAAATCTGCCTCAGAAGATTTTGATTCAAGTCTTCTTTCAGTCCAAGTAACAAGGTTTATTAAAGCACTGGTTGTGGTGGGTGAGATTCCTAGTGAGTCTTCTCTGTTGGTCAGATTTTAAGAATCTGAGCAATTTAATGGGGGGCAAGATAGACCTTTTATACAGAAAGACTGGGGGAAGATCTGGATGTGATTCAGGAGGGATCAATAGGCTGGGTTGACCCAGAGGTAGCAGAGAAGGGGTCTAGATGGTATTAAGAAGTAGCAAATAGCTTGAGGTGGGGTCAGGTGCAGACAATGAGGGCCATAACACAAGAGTAGATGAAGTGATTATTGACTGGGATGGGAGATGCCTCAGGTCTTTGGAGTCTAGGTTCCCAAAAGACGATCTCTTCCAGCATGAATCCCATCACCATCATTGCCATGTTGCAAGAGAAAACACACACACAAAACAAAAAAAAATTAAAGTGAAAAAAGTATGCTTTAATCTGTACTAAGAGTTTATAGTTCTCTCTCTAGAGGTGTATACTATCATTGGTCCTTTGGAACTATCTTGGATCATAAACAGGAGTACTGTATTACTGTTTTCTGTTGGAAAAACCCAGTAGCTAATAGATTGTTAGTAACTAGTTTATGATCATAGAGTAATGTAGGGACTAGCACAGAGTCTACAATATCAGCCTCTTAATTTCCAGGCCAATTTTCTTGAGTTTCTTCTTGGAGAAGTTCCAGTGTTTAAATGTTACTTATTTCTTATGAAAGCAAATTTTTTTTTACTATAAACATTATTGCTTTTAAAATAACACTGTGGCTCCAAGGAGGCTATTTAAGACAATCTGACTTTCCTTTGGTAATTGCTCAAGTGCCTCTGTAAATATTTATCTGTGGAAGATGTGTCCTCTCTTATAGTCTATTTATCCAAGGCAAGGACTTTAAATTAGTTCTGGGTCAAAATAATAAAAGGGATTCAGTGTAAGAACTTTGAGTTGTCTCAGTACTCTATTAGAACAGTTATGGTGTAATTAGAGCAGGTTGAGGTGAAAAGCAGTAATCCTTCTTGACTACAGTATTTAGGAATCATCCATGGGAATTTTCCATACTAGGATGCTTAAATGGCCTGCAGGGCATGGTGCAATACAGTTTTCAAACTTTTTGGTCTTAGGATCCCTTTATGTTCTTAAAAGGGTAAGTAGTTGTCATAGTGAATGGAGAATTGGGCTCAGAATTTGGAAGACTCATCTTTATGAGTTCAAATGCTGTGTGACTTTGGGCAAGTTACTTAATCCTGTTTGCCTCAGTTCCTCCTCTGTAAAAATTCACTGGAGAAGGAAAAGGCAAATCGCTCCAGTATCTTTGCAAAGAAAATCCCAAATGGGCTCAGGCAGAGTTGGATGTGACTGGAACAACAAATGTTCTTCAGATTTATTGAGAGTCTCCAAGAGCTTTTGTTTTTGTGGGTTATTCTTATGGATATTTATCATATTAGAAATTAAAATGTTTTAGTATTATTATAAAAATAGTTTTGACTTCATGGACCTCCCTGAAAAGGTTTTGGAGACTCCAACTTTGGATGACACTTTTTGACCAGACTTTGAGAACCACTGGTTTGCAGTCAGGAAGACTTGAGTTTATCTTAGACAAGAGTTGTGTAGCCCTTGACAAGTCACTTAACTTTTTTCAGCCTCAGTTGCCCATCTGTAGAGTAGGAATAATAATAGCACAAGAACAGGGCTGTTGTAAAGCTCAAATATGTGAGATTTTATATATATATACCCACATACACACATGGAAAGATAGATAAAGTACTTTGCAAAACTTAAAGCTCTCTACAAATGCTGGGTCTTATTGTGAAAGGAGAAAACAGAATATTTATTGCTCGCTAAAGAAATACTAGAAATTTTATGCTGCCTGTGGTTTAAAGTTTATGAGTGTCATTTATATTTTGTGAGGTCTTTTAAAAAACACTTAAAGAGTATCCTACACTATTTACACTGGGACTCTGACATGGTATTTGTTTTTAATTGCCTTGAACTCAGAAGAGATGTGGCTTCCTGAATATTACCAAGGCTTGGCTTTCACCTTACCTAACACAAGTAGGCTGATTTCCATTGGCTCTTTGGCACTAATCTCTGACCAGTAAATTCTTTCACCACAGTTTGATCCCAACTCTCTAGGCTGTGATCTTAGGTCTCCTAAGCTCTGCTGGGCATTTCCTTGAACTCAATCACCCGTCTTCAAAGGTCATCCTTTCTCCTCACTGGGAATCAGAATTAGAAGTGGCTGTAACTAAGAGGACTTCTTTGTCACTCAGAAACATTGCAATGGAACGTGTGGGGATTAATTTAACAAAGAGCATCTACTGCCACATTTGGGGCAGCATGAGGGTCTTTTAAAAAAAATTTCATATGCTAGTCATACATGTCCCAATGGGCACTTTCATAAGGGAGATTAATCATAATTAATTTATCCTAAAGGCAAAATGGAGCCAGGAAACTTCTTGAGAAGGGGAGTGAAATAGTCAAATCTGTGCTTTAGTAACATCAATTTGGCAGGAATATCCATCTATCTATATTGATATATATCTACATATATATCAATTGTGGAGGATGATACATATCAATAGTGTATATCAATGATAATATCAATTGTGGAGAATTAATTGGAAGATTGGAGGCAGAGAAATCAATTAGGAGGCTACTGTAAAAGTATCAGGGAGAGAGGATAAAGAACTGAACCTTGGAATTTTTCTACTGTACCAGAGAGCATGGCTTTAACAGGAGGATGTTTAACACCTTTAGCTCTGCTATTATCGGTCAACAATAATAGCTCATCTTTCTATGGTGTCTTAAGTTTTATAAAGTACTTTATATATATCTCATTTGATTTTTATTCTAGGATTCTCATTTTACAGATAAAGAAACTGAAGGCCAGAGTGCTTGAGCAACTGGAACACTGCTAGTTAGTGTCTAAATGGGTTTTCCTAATTCCATACTCAGGACTGCACCTGCGGTCATTGCTCCAGTCATCCAGTCAGAGGATTGGAAGGGACCTTGGTGCTAACTGGATCTATTTTCCTACTTAGACAGGAAACCCCATTTATAGCATCAGACAGATGGTTGTCTAGTATTTTCTATTTTCTTTTTTTGAGGCATTTTTTTAATTTTAATTTTTGATATGGCTAACATGAGCATTTATTTTGCTTAGACATACATGTTTGTAATGGGAAAAAAGAAAGTAAATAGTTCTGAATTTCCAGGAATATGTTCAAGTGCCACATATTACATTCCACAGTAATATGAAAGTAATAACCAAATAGTTTAAATCAATAGTGTCATTGCTAATAAAAAAAAGTCAGCCAACCAGTTGCCATATGATTCTGCTTGGAATCTTTATGATTTCCCATAAACTCCACTTCCTGGCCAACACTGCCTGACCACTGCTCTCTGTCCTAGAATGTAAACGATTTTAGAACTGAGATTAACATCTCACTTTTGCATTTGTATCTCTGGCATTCTAGTCTTTTCTTAATGGAGAACTTCCTCTGTCAGGAAATTTTGTCCTTTCCTGGAAAGTTTTTCCTTATATTGTGTGGAATCTTCCTCTCTATGATTTTCTCTATTTATCATCTATTTATCTATCTATCTTATACATCCATCTATCCATCCATCCATTTCCTTCCTTCCTTCCTTCCTTCCTTCCTTCCTTCCTTCCTTCCTTCCTTCCTTCCTTCCTTCCTTCCTTCCTTCCTTCCTTCCTTCCTCTCTCTTTCTATCCATCCATCCTTCTGTTTATCCATCCATTTATCTATTTCTACATAAGTACATAGATTTATATATCAATATAGATATCTATATGGATCAATATCAATATCGAGATATATAGATGTCAACGTACACATACATACTCATTGGTTCTAGTTCTGCCCATACAACGAGTGTATGTGGAAATACACATTATTTAACCTATGAATGGAAAGGTACATGTTGAGTCTAAGTAACTGACCAACAATTACTTGTCCACAAGGAATAGCGTTAAGAACATTCATGAAAGGAGGTAGGCTGATTGTAGAAGAGGGCACTTGGGATGTGCCTCTTTTTTTTTTTTTTTTTGCATTCCTTTTATTCTAAAGGAGTCTTCCAAATCCTTTGCAGAAGATTTATGGATGAAATTGGGCAAGAATTCCTAGAGAGAGAATACCTAAGGAGATGGTGATCAAAACCATTTGAAGGAGATATACTAATGAGGTCAGGGATCTATTCAAAAAAGGAAGAGTATGATTGCATTTTTTTAAACAACTGTTGACCCCTTTAGGTGGCAGAGTAGATAGAGAATGGGACCCAAAGTCAGGAAGATGTGAGTTCAAATTTGACCTCGGACTCTTAATGGCTGTGTGACCCTGGGCAAGTCACTTAACTTCTGCTTGCCTCAGTTTCTTCATCTGTAAAATGGGGATGATTATAGCACCTAAATTCTAGGGTTATTGTGAGAGTCAAATGAAATAACATGTGTAAAATGATTAGTGCAGTGCCTGGAACATAGTGAGTGCTATAGAAAGTTAGTTACTCTGATGATGATGATGTCAACTGAAAATTCTGGGCTTTTTCATATGAATTATTGTCTTGTCTGGCATTCCCTTTTGAATCTGCACAATTGACTTTTTTGAGCATAAAGGAAGGAATTTGTATTTGTCCTTGTTAAATTTCATTTTAGCAATAATAATAGTTAGCATTTATACAGTACCTTCTATGTGCCAGGCACTATGCTAAGCACTATAAATATTATCTCATTTTATGCTCACGACAATCCTGGGATGAAGGTGCTGTTATTATCCCTGTCTTACAGATGAGGAAACTGAGACAACTAGAAGCTAAGTGACTTGCCCAGGGTTACACAGCTAATAAGTATGTGAGGTTGTGTTTGAATTCACATCATCCTGGCTCCAGGTCTACCACTCTCTTGTACCACATAGCTACCTTATGTTGGTAGTCTTTCCTCAGGGTTCTACCCCAAATAATTTCTACCCATGAATGAATGGATTTGAGGCTATTTAAAATCTCCATTCTGCCACTTACTACATTCAACCTCCTTCCCAGATCTGTGGCATTTGCAGATTTGACAATCCCACCTTTAACATCTTCTTCACCCTGGTTATGGATTACAATATGGAACAGAGCGAACCAAGAACAGTAACCTGCATCCTGATACTAGGGACCTTCCTCTAGGTAATAGCATTGTCTTAATCAACACCCTGGAGCTGGTCCTTCCCCTGGCTGTAAATATATCTAATTATGTAATCAGCCACATTCCTCAATTTTATGTGTAAGAAGTTTTCAGATGCTTTGCTGAAATTAAAACTTTCTATGATTATGACATCCTCCTAATATGCCAACAGACTGACATTATTAAAAAAAAGAAATGAATCTAGTCAGATGTTTGGCATGATATTAAGAAAAAAACATCTGGATGATTGACTGCATCTTAAAACTTGTCATTTAAAAATAGAGCTAAAGTTATTTTTGAAGCCTCTATTATAGGGATGAACCACAGCATGAGGGAAAGTTTTAGAAATTCCACTCTTCATCCCCTATGGTCTGGTGACCATTACAGCAGGCCCTCACTGAGCTCCCTGCCTTCAATCTCATCTTCTTCCAATCCATTCTCCACATAGCTGCCAAGTTGGTAAATACCTGTTAAAGCATAAGTCTGACCATGTTTCTATTTTCCCCATGTTTCAGTGGCTTCCCTATTGCCTTTAAGACAGAACAGAAAAAGCTTTGGATTCAGTTTGTCTTCTCAGGTCACTGC
The DNA here is from genome assembly GCA_023548195.1 of Bettongia penicillata ogilbyi. Classification (NCBI taxonomy): domain Eukaryota; kingdom Metazoa; phylum Chordata; class Mammalia; order Diprotodontia; family Potoroidae; genus Bettongia; species Bettongia penicillata. Next base: position 3,689,066 of record JAJHZJ010000654.1, read on the forward strand.
TATATTACTCCCCAACCTCCATAGAGCAATATGAAGTAACTGTCTTTTTATTTTATGACTCATCTATCCCTAAGGATGAGTATGGTGATGCAGGGCATTGGAACATCATGGAGAGTCTATTAGGGAGGAAGGAATGGGAAGGTAGGTGGCAAAGTGGATAGAGTGCTGTACCTGGAATCAGATCTGGTCTCAGACTCTTAGATGTATAATCCTGGTCAAATCACTCAACCAGTATTTATTCATTTCCTTCAACTGTAAAATGGTGATAATAATAGCATCTACCTTTCAGGATTGTTATGAAATCAAGAGCAGCTAGGTGGCACAGTGGATAGCTCCCTGGACCTGAAATCAACAAGACCTGAGTTCAAATCCAGCCCCAGACTCTTACTAATGATATAACTCTGGGCAAGTCATTTAATAACAATTTGCCTCAGTTCCTTCAACTGTAAAATGGAGATAATAATATCACCTTCCTCTCAGGGTTGTCGTGAGAGCAAATAAGATACTATTTGAAAAGTGCTTACTAAATACTAGGTGCTATATACATGCTTATCTTCTCCTTTTCCTATATTGCTGTGTTTAAGAATAATTAAATTTAAGATTTTTTTTTGGCCAAATCCAAATTAGGAGTTCCCAGGAAGGAACTTCTTCTACCAATGGCAAACTGCCACCACATCTGCAATTTATAGTCTTATAGAGAGTTATCGAAGGGAAGGTTCACAGAGCCCCCTGAGACCAAGGTCAAGCTTGAACTTAGCTCTTTGTGCTTCTAGGCTCACTCTCCAGTTACTACAGAAAGTTCTCTCCCAGGAAAGTTTTTTGGGGTGGAGGAGGAGGCAAGGTGGTGTGTCATGGACGGTGCACTGGGATGGAAGGCAAGAGATTGTGTTCTAGTTTCCACTGTTGGATGTAGAGTAAAAAATGAATAGATCCCTCCCTCAGGAAATTTACATTTCAATGGGGGTTGGAATTAATGAATGAATGATAAATCATTTGATAAACACTGAGAAACATGCAGGGGACAAAAATACAAGTAGGCAAAATGTTACCTTCAAGAAACTTACATTCTTATAGGAGAAAACCCAATAATAGAAAACTAGAAGTGGGCAATATGGGAAAGGGAGATGGTTTGGAAATAGCTGGATAGCTAACTAGGAAGTCTTTTGTAAAGCTCACCTCTGAGAGCCTAGAATGTCAAGCTCTGATAGAGGGGAATGGGGAGAATAGGTGAGCATAGGAAATGTGCCCCAGCAGGTACACCATCAGTAGACAGATAACTCAGACAGTAAATACAATATAATTTGAGGCAGGTGTATCAGGGTCAATAGAACCTTAACTTTTTCAATGCTTTCCGGAAGATGGTCTCTGTAGGCCTCTATCACTTTCTCATTATACATATAAGGCTATCATGATATTCCTTAGAATTCTGTAACTGCAAATGTTCTTCCTCATTCTGAGAAATGCCCATGAATGAACATTGTGTGCTATAGAATATTCTCATGCATTCACATATTTATATGGAGTTAGTAAAGCCTTGTCCATATCTTTATTCCCCTTTTCTTACAAAATCTGTCCAAGGGAAGAAACACTTCTTTCATTCCTCACTTGAGAAGACCCCCTAAAGTCACTCTCCTGGCACTTAACAAATGATTGGCATTACACCCAAAGAAGTGGTCATTGTTCCTTGCTCTTTGCACTCAACATCAAAAGAAGACCTGCCCTTCTTTGCCCAATGATAACTTCAGAGATGTGTCAGTCAGAGTCCAGCTGGGCCCCAGGACCTGCGGCCTTCCTTCTTGCTACTCTGTTGGGTGAACCAAGGACTTCTGCACTCCTAGACTCTCATTGCATCAGATCAGATAATGCTGGGTGTGTTATCCAGGGCTGCTCCTTCTACCTGTGTTTGCTGTTTCCTGAATAGTAAAACGAGAATGATACCAGCACCTACCTTGTGGTTGTGAGGATTGAATGATATAATGATTGTCAAGTGCTCAGCACTGGTACAGTGCCTGGAGCAAGGTAGGCTTTACGTTAATATCATTATTATTAGTTGTAGTGTACCTACAGAATAGGTGCTATATAAATGTTAGTTCTTGCTATTATTATTAATAGTAGTAGCCAAGGTAGTGTGTGGTAGTAAAACACTTATCACAGGGTCTGGGACAAAATAAGCTCTATATAAATGTTAGTTACCATCATAATAATTGCTATTATTTATGAAGTGCTTAGCACAGTATCTGGCAAGTATGTGGTAGGTGCTTAATAAATGCTTGTTCCCTTTCTGCCCTCCTCTTTATTCTCACCCTACTCAACCAAAGAGTACTCAAAGATCACAAAGTGTAGCAGCCTGCACCTTGCTCTCCATGAAACATCATCCTGGATTCCCAGAAAAGGAGAAATCATAGGAGAGAACTCTTCCAATACAAAAGGGAAAGCTGGGAAGCTGTATCTGGGGCTGTCACACCATCTGAATCTGGTCAGAAGGCTCCATTCCCATCTCCAAGCAGCTCTAAAGACTACCTCTTAATACATCTCCTTTGGAAATTGTGAGTCTTGTGTATGGCTATTTCCCTTCCTGAGTGTGGATGCTGACATATAATTACATGTTTGGAGAGGCATTTGTGCCATATGAAGGAATTGAAATGCCCAGGAGAAACTGATCAAGGCTTTGCATCTTTTTCAAATTCAAGGAATGCAAGGAGGCCACCCTTGGTTCAAATGCTTCAGGGTGTAGCCCTCATTTAGC